>JAJEJO010036296.1:0-20676 GCA_020662805.1 Glaucomys volans
ATCTTACAATAGCTGATAAGCTTCTGTGCCATCCACTCTTCTGTTTTCTAATCACTCCTATTTAACTTTTAAAACATCCACGGTCATTGGCTGTACAAGAACAAGGGTCAGGATGAGCTCACTGGTCTGTGCAGAGGTGGGAGGGGAGGGCAGTCAGAGGAGCTGAAAAAGGGGCGGAGGGAGTGGGCTGCCCCCACCCACCCCCAGGAGAAAACAGGCCTTCCTTTCAGACTCCAGTATCCTCAGGATTGTTTCTGCTCCAGCTGCCTCCTTGAGGTTCATGGCCTCCAGCCTTAGCCTCCTGTCCACACTTTCACAGCAGAAGGGCACAGAGGTTGTCCACAAACACAAATATGATCACTTCTGTCCCCTGCCAAGGATATGTCTGTGATTCCCAGTGCACTGATAAAGTCTGTTTCTCACTGAGGCTCACGAAGTGACTGGGCACTGACAGTCCCCTCCCAGCCCCCTCACTTTACACAGCTCTCTGCCCTCTCTGAACTTGGCCTCCAAGCAACAGCCCTAGTTCTCATTCTGCATCTGACTGGCCCACTGGGCACTGCAGCTTCTGTGCTGTCATGATGCCAACTGTATATATATGCCATATATATATATATATATATATGCCAACTGTATATATATATGTATATATATATGTATATACATATATATATATTTTTTTTTTTTTTTTCCTGCCAGGGATTGAACCCAGATGCACTTAACCACTGAGCCACATCCACAGCCCTTTCTAGTATTTTATTTAGAGACAGGGTCTTATTGAGTTGTTCGGGGCCTCACTAACTTGCAGAGACTGGCTTTGAACTTGTGATCCTCCTACCTTATAGGTATGGGCCACCATTCCCATCACCCCCAGTTTTTAGATGGACACTTGTTAAGTCCCATTCTGCCCTTCCAGGCATTGGTGTTGCTGGACCACGTGTGAACCAACAGAGGCATCAGAGTCCACATTCTGGAATTCTGTCCCCATTCTGCTGTGGTATGGCAGATTCTCCAGGCAGCAGGCACCCTGCTGTCTGTGGGTAACTGGGAAACTTCTCATGCCCCCTGCCTGCTCTCCCTTCCCCTCACTTCCTAGAAGCTGCAGTTCTGCTGGACTGACCCCATAGAAGCATCTGGGGTGCTGTGGACTCAGGGCGTGAGGAATATTTCTGGGTAACATATGACCTTAGTGTTGGGTCAGCCTCTTGGTTTCCTCCAGGCCCAACTGGGATGAAAGTTTCTGCTGCCTCTGTGAGCCTCCAAGTCCAGAAACCCAGGGGTCATTATACACTGGTGGCTGTTTCTTTTTGCCAAAATTTCCAGTCCCTATAGCCTGGCACTATAAGTTCATTATTCAGTGTTGTGGGGACTCCAACCAAGGGTTCCAGTGGTGTGACCTGGGTGACAACATGCTCTAGGACTGGACCACCTTGTCCTCCCTGAACCTCCAATGGAAGCATCTGCTCCCTGCTTGTATGGTGCAGAGGAACCAAAGGGGTAAAAGTTAACAGTTTTGATGGACAGATTCTGGGGTCCAGTGTTGAACTCCAGTCCTGTGGACCTCCCAAAAGTCACCGTTGAATGAACTGGTCTCTAGATCTTCTCAGGGATCACTTGTTGGACCTCAGATTGCATACTTGTGACAGGCAGGTCTGAGGCCTGTCAGGTCAGTAGGCCCTGTGGAGGGACCTTGGAAACTTTGAGGGAACTCATAGGATGCGAGGCAGGGTGCTGGCTTAACTGTGAGTGGGCAGTTTGGCCCATCCAACAAGCCAGTGCTGAGATTCCTTTGTCATCCAGAGAGGAACAATGCAGATTCTTTGACATTACCAGCTCATCTCTAGGGTGAAGGGAACCTGCCAAAATCCCAAGTGACCCTCACAAACATAAGTCCCCAGTGCAGCCTGCAGGGTCAGGGGGTGAGAACCTCACTTCAGCCACAGGTACAGTCCAGGCCAAGTCCCCACTTCCAAGAAGACCTTGACCTCAGTACTACCTTACTCTTTTCCTACTCTCATCTCCCTCCAGAGACTGTCCCATCCACATCCCCAAGGTCACTTTCATAATAATTAGAGACCTAAATGCCCCTTTTCTACAATGGATAGAACAAGATCAATAAGGAAATAGATCATTTGAACAACAATATAAAAATTTGATATACTGGGCAGATTATTCCAGTCAAGTGAAACATCAGAACACACATCACCCCGGAAGGCACATGGGGTATTTTCAGTGTGGCCATATGTTAGCCTGCAAACCAACTCTCCATAATATATATACATTAGCCACATCAGATATTTTCTATGAACACCATGGAAAGAAACCAGAAATAGATAAGGTTATGAAAACTAGAATATTGAAATGTTATGGAAAAGGAACAACACCCATTCAGAGAATCAATGTGTCCAAGAAAAAAGATCAGAAAAGAAATTATAAAAAAATATGAAAAGAGCCAGAAGGAAAGCACAACATGCCACATCTTATGAAATGCTGGGAAAGCAGAACTCCAAAGGAAACTTACAGGTGTAAATGCAGTACTGTAAAGAAGAGGTCTCAGTGCTGGGGCTGTGCCTCAGTGGTAGAGTACTTGCCTGGCATGTGTGAGGCCCTGGGTTCTATCCTCAGCACTGCATATAAATAAATATATGAATAAAACTAAGACCCATCAACAACTATAAATATATATATATATATATATATATATATATATATATATATATATATGGAAGAGGCCTCAAATCATTACCCTAAGTTTATTCTCTTAGGACCTAGAATAGGAGGATAAAGGAAATCCAAAACTAGCAAAGGGAAGAACATAATTTAGAGTGGAGATAAATAAAGTATAGAATTGCAAAACAACAGAGAAGATCAATACATCCACATGATGAGCACCTGAATTGACAGATGGGAAAACAGAAAGACCTCAAATTAATAAATCCAGAAAGTAGGGATATTACTACAATCATATGAAATACAAAGAATTAGAACATGTGAGCTTTCAACAATTTAGAGTAATAAAGATGCAGTGCCCAATTTCCTGGAAACTCACCAAGTACTCAAAACAACTAAGGAAGAAACAGAAAATCTGAATAGACCTACAACCAGCAAAGAGTTGATTTATTAATCAGTAACCTCCCAACAAAGAAAATTTCAGGACCAGATGGTTTCACAATTGAACTCCATCAAATATTTAAAGAATAGTTAACATCAATCCTCCAGAAACTTTTCCCTAAGAAAAAGACATGGAAGGAACAATTCTTATTTCATTTTATTAGACCACTGAGACCTGACACTGAAGCCAGAAAGATATCATGAGAAATGTGTGGATCAATAGCTCTCCTAAATGTAGATTAAAAAATGCTCAATATAATATCTGCATATTGAATAGATTGCTCAATAAGACCAGGGAGATCTGTATCAGAAATGCAAGGTTGTTCTAGCCTATGAAGATCAAGTGATGTAATGAATCACATAATACAGAGAAGGGGTAAAATCCTACAACCATTTCCATTAATTCCAATACAGCAAAATCCATCCATGGTCACACCCACAGACACACACACGCACACGCACACACACATGAAAATAAAAGCCATTCAACAAAGGAGGCATAGAAGGGCATTGTATCCACGTGGCAAAGGCTTTGCCCTGAGGTCAGTAAGGAGACAAGATGTGGGCTGTGGGCACTTTACTTGACAATATGTTGGTGGTTGTAGCCACTGTAATTAAGAAAGAGAAACAATGGCGCTCAACTGGATGGCATCCAGTTGGAAAGGAAGAAGTAAAACAAACTCTTCCCATGGATGACATAATCCTACATGTAGAACACCCTGAAGAGTCCATCTTCAAATGTGTTAGTGGTAATAAATAAATTCACCCATGTTATACGGTACAGAATCAACACACTGCCTGAAGTGTAGCTCAGGTATAGAGCACTGCCTAGCATATTCAAGGCCCTGGATTCCATTCCCAGGACTGACAAAATAATCAGTTCTAGATCCTCTAGTTATTCAAAAAGGCATTACAATACAATTCCATTTATGACAGCATCAAAGAGAATAAAATTGTTAAGGACAAGTTTTTCAAGGAGATGCAAGACTTGTGCACTGAAAACCAGGGGACATTGCTGGAAGAAATTGAAGAAGAAAAACCTACATAAATAGAAGAACAGTTCATGTTCATGCATTGGAAGACGCCATATTGCTGAGATGGTCATAGACTCCAAAGTCACCTACAGGTCCAGTGCCATCCCTAGGAAGGTCACAACAATCTATTATTTTTTTTAAAGAACTGTAAAAGCTGATTCTCAAATTCATATGAATTTCAAGGAACCCTAAATAGATAACAGTATTTTTCTGAAAAAGAATAACAAAATTGGAGGACTCACACTTTCCAGTTTCAAAACTTGACTATCATGCTACAGTAACCAAAGCAGTGCAATAAAGGCAAAATAATAGACCTATGGTTTAACCTGATAGTATCAAGAGCACAGAAATAAATCCACACACCTATGGCCCACTTTTATTTTTATTAGGTTGCCAAATTAACTCAATCTGGAAAGTGTAGTCTCAAAATATCAGGCTGGGACAAATGGATATCCATTGGTGAAAGACTGAATTTGGATCTTACCTCACAAACAAAAACAAAAATACTAACTCAATGTGTATGAAAGACCTAAAAGGTCAGTTAAAACCATGAGAGTCTGAGAAGATGACTCTTCACAATCTTGGATTTGGCAGTGACTTCTTAGATAAGACACCTACAGAGGAAGTCAAAAGAAGCAAATAAGTAAGTTGGACTTTATCAAAGGACACTATCAACAAAGTGAAAAGGCAGCCCACAGAACATACTGCAAATCATTTATCTAATAATCATTGATCTGGAACCCCCTATAGAGAATGCCTGAGGAACTTCACACTGTTCAAAAATCAACAAAGACTGAATTGACACTTCTCAAGAAGATACCCAAATGCTCAAAAACCCAGCACAAGATGCCCAAAGTCATCACCATTAGGGAAATGCAAATCAAAACCACTAGGAATGATGACATCACACCTGCTCGGAGGGTGGTAATTTTAAAATGGGAAAAGTAAAGTGTTAGCAAGGATGTGGAAAAAGTGGTACCCACATACTTTTTTGGAGTCAATGTAAATTGTGCAGCCATTGTTGAAAACAGTTTGTGTGACCCTCAATAGGCCAGACAGAATTGCCATGTGATAAGCACTTCCATTCTAGTAAATACCCAAAGAACTTAATGTAAGTGTTCAGACAAATATTCATAGTAGCATTATCTAAAAGAGTCAAAAGGTTGAATATCTCACATGTCCACCAACTAATGAATGCACAAACAGAATGCAGTATATCCATTTAACGAAATGTTATTTGTCCTGGGAAGGAATGAAGTACACATACAGGTGACAACAAGAAAGAACCTTGCAATCACCATGCTCATTGAAAGAAAACAGACACGATGCACCATGTCTTATATCATTACAGTTACAAGAAATAGGCAGAATAGTTAAATTAATTGAGATGAGGCAGAAAACAGATTAATGTTTTCTAGGGTTTAGGGGAGGAAGGGGAATGGAGCAGTGAGTTCCTAATTCCTGTAGGGGTTTTCTCTTGCATTGATACAGATGTTCTGTACTAGATAGTGGAGATGGTTCCACACCACTGTGAAATAGCCCTGAATCATATACTTAAAAAGGCAAATTCTGTTAGATGTATTTTACTTCACATACATGTGTGTGGGGAAGGAGAAAGAGCAGAAGGAACTATCCACATCCCTTGTGCTGGCTGATTTGTTCTGGTTCATGGTGGGGAGTCATGGAGGGTGTGCAGGCCTTGGTGGGTGGACACCTGCAACCATCCCACCTCCTCAGGGCCTTCCCATCTGCAGGAGCTGGAAGCCTCAGACCACCCTTCCTCACAGCTGGGGTTCTGGATACATCTGCAGCTCTGGGTGGAACAGCTGTTGGGTCAGCAGGAGCTTCTGCAGCATCTCTTGCCAGGAAATGGCTCTGAGTTGCTGAAGGGCCATAGGAGCTGCAGAAGGGTTACAGGGACCCTAAGTCATAGCTCAGCAGATGGTTCTCCTTTCCTTCCTGAGGCCCCCTCCAGCCGCATCCTCTGATATCCACACACTTAATTCACTGTATTATGTGGGGGACCCAAGCAGAATAAGAGTCAGGCCTGATCATCAGGCTTTGGTCAACAGAAGCCCCTTTGCAGAGAGCAAGGTCAGTCCCTGAAGTCCTGGTGAGGTGGTTTGAGCAAAGGACTGAGAGCCTCTTCCTCCTCAGCCAACAGAGGAGGGGCCTCAATGCTCTGGGAAGCACCCACCCCTCCTTCTACACACCTGGCTTTCTCCCCACATTCCTGCCAGTTCCTAGGAGGAGCTTCCTGAGGCCAGATGGAAATAACACCCCAAGCTTGTCAGGACACAGATTCATCTAAACTATTCCTGTGGAAAAGGGCAAGCCCTGGGGAAGCCTCTGAGATCAGGAAGTACCCACATCCCCCTGGGTGTCACATTCCAGGAGCCCAGCTCTGCCATCCCCTCCTAGGATCCCTGGGAACTTCCCACCTGGTCCTACCCTGGGGTGTCTGTGAACAGGCCCTGCCTGCCCTTCCCAGAGGGGCTGGGACAGTGGTGTTTGGAGACCTTGGACTGTAGCTCAGAGGACCTGGATCCCAGTCCAGCCTGTGTCACTGACCAGCAGTGGGAGGTGGGCAGGGGGAGTCTTGCCTGGATCCAGGGAGTGAAACAAGAGAATTCAACAAATGGCCTTTAGAGATCAGGAGTTTGCACAGACTTTAGAAATCCAGAGACTTTATTAATAGTGGGCAGAGGGAATGTCCCAACACCCGAGGACCATCTCTGCTGGAAGGTGCAGCCTGGCAGCATCAGAAAAGTTGAACCTGCAGCCAAAGGCTGTGGCCACCCAGGTCCCTGGGAATAGGCCACACCCAGGACACCAGCAGGTCCTGCTGGCTGCAGGAGAGGGGGTGGGAGGAGGGTTTATTGAAGCCCTGTCTGGGGAGACCCCAGCCTGGGTGATATAAAATTGTTCTTTGGATATGAAATTGTTGTAAAAACAAAATTATTAAAGAGAATATAATCTGTCTATTATGGTTTTAAAGGTGTACTCTCTAGACCTGCCCCACAGTCCCAGCCACAGAGGGAAGGGCAGGATTATGATGGGCAGGAGAGGGAAGGAGGCTGGTGTGGAGGCTGGGTGGAGGATTCTGGGTCATCTCAGACCCTTTGTCCCCAGAACTTCTCTCCCACAAAGGGGTTGAAAGGGTTGTGCCTTTCTTCAGCACCGAGCTAAAGAGAAGATGAGGAAGCGAGGGGTGGATGAGGAGTTGAGGACCTCGGCCAGGGCTGTGGGGCAAGGCCAAGATGCCATTCAAACCTGGGAGCCTGACCTCGGTCTCAGTGGATGGGGGCAGGTGGTGCGGTGGGGTGGCTATGAGTGTGAGGACACCCTCTGGGGAACTCTGGAACTGCAGAGCTCAGCAGGGCCCTCCTTCATGCTGTTTGCTGTTCAGATGTGTCTCCATGCTCCACCTCCTCCTTCTGCCATTTTGGTGTGTTTTCTGATTTCTTCTTCTATTAATTGGAGGGTTCTTATCTGGCCTCATGACCACCTTGCATTTTCAACAGGTGATGCTGACAGTTCACATCTTCATGTGGTATGATCCTTTTTCATGTAGGACTCAGCAATTAATTTTGGGGAGGAATTGTGGCTTTACGGGTGGGAGAATGAAGTTAGAAATGGGTCACTGATGGGGACTGGAGGTGCCAGCCTGAGACCTGTTTCTAAAGGACATTTCCCACAGCAGGGAATGAGGCTCCCTGCAGAAATGGCTGATTCCAGCCTAGAGAGACAAAGGTACCCGATGACTGTGGACAATCTTGATACAAGAGTGGCATTGTTCTCTGAAACCCCTTGGGCCTTTTAAGAAGATTCAAAGGCCAGCATGCAAGAGATCCCACTGTGTGCATTAGGGACAACAGAATATCCAAAAAAGTCTCACAGAGCTGCATAACACAGGGAATGAACAACAGTCTTGGACCATTTGTGATAATAAAAAGAGAGCAGAGAAAAGGAAAAACCTAGAGCCAGGCATGGTGGCACATGCCTGTAATCCCAGCTGCTCTGGAGGCTGAGGCAGGAGGGTTTTGAGTTCAAAGCCCATCTCAGCAACTTAGGGAGCTGAGACTGTTATACTTCCCAAAAAGTTTCTCCAGTGCCATCAGGAGAGAGTCAGCCCCACCATAATCCCCCTCCCTATAGCCCAACCCTAATCCCTCCCATGCCCAATTCCCCACCCTAATCCCTTCCTGCACCATATAAAAGTTGGCAGCTGAAGAACTACCACTCGATTCCCCGGCACCCTGCTTTTAGGTGTAAGGTAGGTCATCGCTGGCCAGCTTTAAAATAAGGCTTCTTTTGGCTTTACGTGATTGGCTTGGATGATTTTTATTTTCCTGGGTACAACAAGATCCTGTCTCTAAATAAAATACAAAAAAGAACTGCGATGAGGTTCAGTGTCTAAACTCCCCTGAGTTCAATCCTCAGTACTAAAAACAAACAAACAAAAACCCTTGCCTTACAGAGGAATATTAATTAGTCCAAGGAAGAAAAATTGAATCATAAAATGACCTTTAGGTAGCAAAGATGTGAGAATTGATTTGATAATAGTTTTAGGTTTTCTAATGGACAATTGTAGGTTGTTGAGAGACCATAGACACCCAGGGATGGCGTATGAGACATAGGGTTGCTGAAAAGTGTGGGATAGGAGGCTATTGAAAAATGCTTGGGGAAGCCTGGTCACAGTGACAAGCTGGAGGAAGAGTTGGTCCCTGCTTCTCTTGGTGCTCTGCCAGAAAGTAGCGCCTGTATCCCTCACAGCCCTTGGTGGGGTGTGGGCAGCTGGCTGAGCTCAGAGCTCTGTTCTGCACCAGGGACCTCGGGAGAGAAGTGTGCAACTCAGCCTATGGAAGCAGTGACAGCACTCTCTTAGCTTGCTTTGTCCCTTGTATGACCAGCATCCCAGGGAACTTGCCTGGATTCCCAGCCGTGTGAGAGGAAGTCATGGTCCCTTGAGATGATGTTTATCTGGGCATTCTCGCTCAGGTCTGCTCTCCTGGTTCCCTTACTTGGCTAGGTTCTTCGGGATGGAAAGGGGCACTTGGGGACATGTCTTCCTTTTCTCCAAGGATTACACAGCAAATAATCAGTGTTTCTAGATTATTTCTACAAAAATGTTCCTGCCTGAAATTGTTTTTCACATATTTATTCTGTAATTAGTCAGACAGTGAGTTTCTGTTGGTAGGACTCTCATGGGCATCCCTGGGCTGTGGTCTGAAGCTCTGCCCTCTCCCTGCCCAGACCCCACTTTCTGTTTTTAAACCCACCCTGTCCTGGCTTCTCTTGTCTCAGATCCTCCCAGAGGATTGTAGTGCCTCAGGGCTGGGTCTGAGCTGTCTAAGCCTGGTGCTTAGAGTGTCCTGTGACCTTGACGGAGACTCAGAAACAAGGACAGAGAATTGAGTAAGTGAATCTTGCTCTGTGGCCAACTCTTTTGTTCCGTTCTGCATTCAAGGGACCCGTACTCTCACACCCCTCCCTCTCTCTCTCTCTCTCTCTCTTTCTCTCTCTCCCTCTCTCTCTGTCTCTCTCTCTGTCTCATGCGCGCGCGCGCACACACACACACACACACACACACACACAGTGCCATTGCACCACTCTCCATTCCTCTTTCTGGGATAAGAAGAGAGGGTTCAAGGTGCACCAGGAGCTGCTGGTTTCCCCACCAATTCTACATCTGAGGAGACTCGGGTCCCTTCTGGCCTGTCCTATGAGGGGTCTCCAGCCCCAACTCCCCAAAGCACATGACAGCCTCACCCAGCTGCCCAGGCCTTGGCCAGCAGCTCTCTCCATCGGGCAGGTCTTCCCCAGTGACACTGTCTGTGTTCCACCCTCCCCCAGGACACCATCAATCACTGTTGCCATCAATCACTACCATTGCACATTTTCTGATCCAGAAGTTGGACAGTCACCAAAGCTGCTGGACTTCTTCCCTGGGGTCTATTCAGGGTCACCAGGCCTCATTAAGCACACTTCATCTTCTCAGGGCCATCTCCAGGCAGTTCACCCCCAACCATTGGAGGTGCTCCCGGGTCACCCATCCACTCTCCAGCCTTCCCTGGACTTGATCAAGCCTCAGCCCCCACACCTGGGAAATGCCTGGTGCTCACAGACCCCACCAGCTCCTCCCCCATGTCTCTAGTCTGTGCAGCAATGGCTCCCACGTGTCCCCAGGGCCCTGCACTCAGCTCCTTTTACAGTGGAACACTCCCAGGCCTCACAACTGTGCTCTGCTGTGGTCTTTTTGCTCCAAGATGTGCCCAAGCTTCCAGCCAGCATGGGGCAGCTCTCATCCACTTCTCCTTGTGACTAGGGTCACAAGGGTCACACACCCACTGCCTTCCTCCCTCACACAGTGGCAACACTTCTGCTTGCTGCTGTCACACACTGCTGATGGCCAACATCACCACCCAAGCCATCCCTGCCCTTCCCCTAGCTTGTCTCCTTCTTCTTTGTGACCAGACAAGGTGACAGGTGACCATGGTCACTGCTGGCATGGTCCCTCAGCTTACTGATGACCCACTTGTTTGAAAACATGATGAATTTTTACCTGGTCCACTTCTCTCCCCAGGACTCTGCTTCTCTTCTTCTCCCTGTTTGTCCCCCAACTGCAAACCATCTCTCCCCACCCCTCACTTGACCTGTGCCTGCCTGAGGCTGCCCCTCTGCTGGTAGTCCTCCTCTCTCTGCCTCAGAAGGGGCTGCACACCTGAGTCTCTCACCCTCTCTCCCTCTCCCTCTCCCTGAGTCTGTCCCCTCAGGGTCTCTGTCGTCTGGTCCACTCCCAGTCTCCCTCCACTCTCCTCTCACTGTGTACTGCTTCATCCCTGACTCTGCTTTCATCTCCTCCTCCCCTTCTCCTTCTCCTTCATCTTCATCTTCTTCATTTTGTTTCCTCTCTTACTTTCCAGCACCTGCTCCCATTTTCCTTCTCCCCCCTCTCTCCCATCCAGCCTTCCAAGGCCCCTTCATCTCTTCCCCAGGCTCCATCTCTCCACCTCTGCTTTTTAACCCCTTTCCATTTGCCACCCCACTGTGTGCTGTCCCAAGCTCAGTCCCCACCTTTGTCACTCATTATCTTATTCCCTTCATCCACCCCATGATGCTGACCCACCCCCAGCTCCATTATATCCCTAGGTCTTTTTTGGCCCTAATTTTTATTCATCTGACCTTCTATTTATCCATCGTCATTCTTCTCCTCCTTGTCGTCCTCCCCCTCCTCCTCCTCTTTCTTCCTCCTCATTATTATGATGTTGTGGTAGTGGGTGTTGAACCCAGGGGTGCTCTACCACTGAGTTGCACCCCAGCTCCTTTTAGATTTTGAGACAGGGTCTTGCTACACAGCACACATTTGCCTCAAACTTGGGATCCTCCTGTCTCAACCTCCTGAGTAGCTGGGATTACAGTAGCTGGGATTATGAAGCCTCCCACAGTTCCATGTGTGGACTCAGCCTTCCTTCACTGTGAGCCCTGAGTTGTGTCTCTCTCTGTCCACCTGTACGCTGGCTCCCTGAATGCTTGGACCCCAGCCCACTCACAGGCAGCCTGGCTCCGTGCCTTCCCCTGCCAACTCAGTGCCGTGTTCTCAGGTGTTTCCCACAAAACTACCCACTTCCTGCCTGTCCACCATTCCTGTCTGTCCACCATCCACATTCCCTTCCTGCCTGCTCCCCAGGCTGTCTTCCTGCACCGTCTCCGCAGCCTTCAGTCCCTTCTACTCCTGACCCACCTTTCTGCTCTGTCCCCCTTATCTTTTCAGCCTTGATTCCTGACTGCATGGCCTCCAGATTCCTCCCAATTCTTCTCCAAGTGCTAAAATCCCTGAGGGCTAAGATCCCTGCTGTCTAGGTGCTGACTCTAAGCCGGATCAGCACCTTGGTTTGAACTTCTGGGAAAGAAGGGGGAGTCTAAAATGTTTTCAAGCAATTTTACATTACCAGTACTTTTTATTGCTCCTATGAGTAGAGTCCAATTTTCAGGTCATCATCAGGGAATGGGTCAATAATTCTTCACCAACACAGTGACTGGGAAACCTTCCTCCTTGAGGTCACCACACTGCCTGTGGACACATGAAAGAGATGACCTCGACACACTGAAGGAGTGTTGTGTACATAAAAAGTCATTCCTGGGCACACTTTTCAATAGAATGTTCTCAAGAAAAAAGGAATTTAGCCTTGGTCATGATTTCAGATATTTTTCTTTTATAACTGAAACAGGTGGAGTGGTAAGGAGATTTGCTACTTCCACAATATTTTAGTCTCCAAATGCCTTTACTCTGAGACTCAATTCCCTAAACATGTCTCATGAGCTCCTACATTTGATCCTAGTTTGACTAATGAGGACCAAGGTAAAGTTTGTGCTCCTTTATTTGATCAAATTTGACCAAATAGGAATTTTTATTTTTTCCTTTCCTTTATTTCTTTTTCTGTACTGTAGGAGATTGAGCCCAGGGGTGCTGTACTGCTAAGCCACACCCCAACCCTTTATATTACTTTTATTTTCTATTTTGTTTGGTTTTTTGGTACCTGGGATTGAACCCAGGGATGCTTAACCATTGAGCCACATCTCCAGGCCTTTTTATATTTAGAGACAGGGTCTGCTACATTGCTTAGGGCCTTACTGAGTTTCTGAGGCCGGCTCTGAATTCGAAGTCCTCCTGCTTCAGTCTAGCGTCCTGAGCCGCCAGGATTACAGGCATGCAACAAATGAGAGTTTTCTTAAGAGACTTAGGGTCTGATTGCAAAGAGATAATAAAAAATATTAATTTCTGAGAGGTTATTTTGTTTACTATGAATTTTATTATTTGTTGTGAAGTCAGCAAACCCCAATACTGCTATAAGTACTATAATTAATTTTAGTTTTATTTGTTATCATTTTTAGGTGCCATTGAGCCTCAGTTTTCCCCAGGGTCAGGTTCCCAGTGCAGTGTCCACAGGCATGGCTGGGATCTGCATCAGATCTAGCAGTTACTCATCGATGCCCAGGTGGCAGCTTCCTCTTCTGTCAGTGGGTGATTTACTCCCATTGCTCAGAGCTCCTCATCTCTGTGAGGAAAGGAGCCACGATGACAGGGTGCTCTCTGCAACTGTCACTCACTTCAAGGGTGGTAGGAAAACAGACTTGCCCAATTGCTATGCCCAGCACCACCAGTAAGGTTGACGATTCCAGGAGACTTAGCCAACTTTCCCCACTTTCCCCCTATTTGGATGTATTTCATAGATGTCAGAACACACCTAGTGATACTGTGAGGGCAGGATTCCTGTCCCTTCATGGATGCCTCACACCTGTGACACCCCCTGCCCCCCACCCCCCTGCCCAGCTGTTTGAACAAGAAGCCAGAATCTGCATAGGGGGGTGGTGGTGGGTCTCGGGTTCAGGTGTGGAGCTGCTGCAAGTTGGTAGAGGGTCTGTGTGTATTTCAGATTCTTTTCCCAAACATCAAGAGGAAGACAAACTTCCTGTGTATTTCAGAGAATCAAACAGCTGCCTGTAAAGGAATTATTTAATGCCTTGAGTGTGGTGCGGGGTGGCTTTTGAACCCAAGGCCATCTGACCCCAAAGCATCATTACCCTGTTGCAGACTCTCAGCACCCCCAGGACTGATGCCAGCTGCCCTCCCACCAGTTCAACTTCTGACTCTCTACCCTGTCTTGATCTCCCTCCCCTTCCCACCCTGGCACAGACTTGGGGTCTCCTAGGGTCTTGGGCCTCTGGTGACAGGAGTTTGTTAACTGCAGGCTTGTCAGGGAGGGCGAGGTTCTTCACAGAAGTGAAAGTGAAAGTGGGTTGCTGGAAAACCTCAGCTATTTGTTTTGTCAATCAAAACCTGGCAAGGTTTCCAGATAGTGGCATTGGGGCCGGGGATCAACTGCTGCTCCTGGAGGAACAGCTGTGGTACAGAGCAGGTGAGCGCCAGGGTGGTGAGGGGACCAGCCATGCTTGTGTCCATGTGGTGGGTGCCCTGAGAGCCTGAGGGACGGCAAGATGTGTGCTTGATGGTGGTGGTGAACCTGAGGCCCATGTCCCCAGGGAGCCTGGCATTTGGGAACCGCGGGAGGGGCTTGGGCGGAGAGGGTCTGGTGGTTGTTCCCGCCAGGCGGTGCAGGGGTCACAGAGCCCTGGGCCTTGGTGTTGCAGGACAATGCGTGAGTGTCTGGGGCGTGGCGGTGGCGGCGCTGGAGGTCTGCGGGTGTCTGTAGGGAGGGATGTAGGCGCTGTGTCCCGGGGGGGGGATCGCGGGGCTGCGGGGACCTGGGTGCAGTGATGAGGTACAGAGGGTCCCTGAGGGTGGCGGGGAGGCCCTGTGCGGGCTGTCGGGGTGAGAGAGGATGCGGGGACAGTTAGGAGTGGGGGACGAAGCAGGAGCGTGGGCAGGTGAAGGGCAGTGGAGGGACCTGGGGGCAGGTGCGGGCGAGACACAGGTGGGGATGCAGGCGGGGACCCAGGTGGGGACCCAGCCTGCAGCTTCAGGTCTATCCTGGCCTTTCCAGCTGTGCTTTAGATATTCCTCACGGCCCATTTTCTGCCAGGATTTGTGAAATGTTCCTTTATTCTCAAAAATGTTTGTAAGAGTCAGCCAACTCAGCCTGGAAGCTAGGGAAGCTTGGCATGGAAATACTGCTTCATTGTTAATTTCTTAAACTGATTAACTTCTTAATTTCTCTTAATTCATAAGAGATGGTTGATATTTTCTCTTTTTATGTCAACTTTGGTCACATGATCTTCTTTGTAGACAGTTGTCCATTTTTATCGATGCAATTTTTTTGCATGTAATTTTCTATCTCATAGATCTATCTTTTTCATTCGGTTCTTTCAATTTTTATATATTTTATGTTTTTTATACTTTATTGACACAGAAAAGGATAATGCTCATCATTTAGCCTCTCTTCTTCTCTAACATATATATTTTTGGGTATAACTTCTCATTCTGCTTTAACTGAATCCCCTAAGTTTTGCTGGCTTTATGTTCATTCTCTTTCAGTTACAAATATTTTGTATTTTCTGTTATGATTTCTTCTTTGGCCCAGGGATTTTATCAGATGTGCTCTCTGTTTAACTTCCAAGCAATTGATGGCTTCTTGGATAACATTTCTTTTTCTTTTTTTTAAAAATTGACTTCTACGTTGCTATCACAATGGTCAAATAACATATTCTGAATGATTTTAATTGTTTGAAACTTGTTGATCTTTAAAAAATTTCTTTTGGAGCAGCTTTAGGTTCACAGCATAATTAGAAGGAGGGTACAGAGTTTCCCAGACCTCCACTACACATAGCTTCTCTCATGATCGATGTTGCCCCTCAGAATGGGACACTTGTCACAACCAACAAAACTAGATTGAGGGATTGAGGCTGTGACTCAGTGGTGGAGTGCTTGCCTAGCACATGGGAGGCACTGGGTTCTATTCTCAGCACCACATAAAAATAAATAAATAAACTAAAAAATGAAAAACAAACAAAAACAAAAACAAAAAAAACAACAACAAAAAAACTATTTTGACATATCACCATCATCCAAAGTCTCTAGTGTACATCAGGTGTACTCTACCTGTTGAACACTCTCCTTTGAGTCCAGTCATTCTTTATGTATTAACATTATGCTTGATTTTAGCACAATTTGGTGATGTTCCATGTGTATAGGAGAATAATGTGAATTGTATCCATTCCATATATGTCAACTCTGTCAAGTTAATTCTGCACTTATGGATTTAAAAAAATATTTTTTAGTTGTAGATGGAGATGATATCTTTATTTTCTTTATTTACTTTTTTGTGGTGCTGAGGATTGAACCCAGTGCCTCTTATGTAGTAGGCAAGTGCTCTACCACTGAGCTACAACCTCAGCCCCCACTTATGGATTTTAAGACCAGGTTATTGGGAGCATATATAGTAATAGTTTTCTTTTTTGTTGTTCCTTCTTCACCTCTAATAATAATTCTTGTCTTAAAGTCTTCCCTGATATTAGTAGAGCTACATCATTCTTTTTCTAGTTATAGTTTGGATTTCTATAATTTTTTTTCCATCCTGACTTCAGTCTTTTAACTTTTGTATTAAAAGCATGACTCCAGTAAACAACCCAGTTTTCTTTCATATTTTTTTCTTTTAAACATTTCTGATAGCCTTCATCTTTTACCTGCCCTAATCTCCTTACCTGGACTTCTCTTTCTCTCCTTCCATCATAAAACCTCTGAGACAAGTCCACACAGAACAGTTGGATTTAAATAATTCAAGGTAGAAGAGACTGTTGGAGACCTTGAACCTGACAGGGTGTGTCATCTGCAACTCTTTCTCCCTCAGGAATCTGTGCTGTGACCTCATGACCTTGTTTCAGGATGTGCCTGGGAAGCCCCAATTCCTGGTCCTGGGGTACTTTGATCATGAGTTTCTCTTGCTCTGTGATGGGGAGAGCTGAAGGGAAAATGCTTGGGGCCTTGGGAACAAGAAATATGCTGGGGCTGAGTTCTGGGAAAGAGAGATTGAAGACCTTCAGGAGAAGAAACTCAGGAAGACTCTGGCAGAGATCATGGGCCAGAAGGTCCAGGAGCTGGGGAGTGGGCAGATCCAGAGCATGTGGGTTCAAGCTCTGGTCCCTGGAACTGTGGTGGGATACCTGGAGCACAACAAGGCTGCTCTGCACAGAGAAGGAGGCCTCTCTGTGACTGCACCAGATACACCACAATTGGGCAGCACAGAGGACATGCCCCTTTTGGATGAAGTCCTGGTGGAAGCAGAATCCAGGGATGGTGAGGTGACAAGTCACTGCCCAGAGTGGGCCAGGCCTCTAGGCCACATGGGGCTGTGAGCTGGGAGAAAGGCAGCACTGGGGCTTCTGGTGCCTGGGCTACAATGGGCAGGACTTCCTCACCTTTATTTTTTTTGGAATCCTGGATTGAACTCAGGGACAATTGGCCACTGAGCCGCATCCCCAGCCTGAATTTGGATTTTATTTAGAGACAGGGTCTCACTGAGTTGCTTAGGGCCTCGCTAAATTGCCGAGGCTGACTTTGAACTCGAGATTCTCTTGCCTCAGCTTCCTGAGTAGCTGGGATTACAGGTGTGCACCACCACGCCCGGCTCTTCCTCACCTTTGACCTGGAGACCCCTACATGGGCAATGGCTGTGCCCTCAGCCCAGCAAACCTAGAAGTTCTGGGAGATGCCTGACCCCAGGGCTGCCCTGGTTAGAATTTTCCTGCATGGGATATGTCATGCCCAACTCCTAGACACCTGGTTTCCCTGCGGCACCTCCTGGTGAATACAGGTACTGACCCTGGGCAGTATGGTGAGCTCTCCTGTGGACACTGGTGCCCTACAAGGAGACTTTGCTGTTACTCTGAGTGGCTGTTGTCATGGCCTTTGTTAGGGGCTGGGATCTCAGTGAATTGTCTGAGGATTCACAGCCTAAGGTGACACCCCTGTGTGTGGATCCTCTAGAGCCATTGCTGGGTCCCTCAGGCTGGGAGCAAGGGGTCCCCAACCTGGTCCTGGATCTCAGATCTGAGGCCCAGGCAGGAAGGCAGGGAAGACTTCTCTTCAATAGACTCATTCTCTGGGATGTTGAGCCTGAGGAAGAAAACTAGATTTGAACTCCTAGGGTGAGGCCCTAAGATGGGGCCACTCTGCCTGGGACCAAGATAAGGCAGAATGTTCTAGCAGTGGAGCTGGGTCGTATATTCAAACCCAAATTGCCCACAAACAGCTGACCGATCTTGGGTCATTCCAGTCTTGTTCTGCTCTTGTTTTTAAGAAAGGTCAAGCTTGGGGCTGTGGTTGTGGCTGGGTGGTAGATCATTTACCTAGCTCATGTGAAGCACTGGGTTCGATTCTCAGCACCACATAGAACTAAACAAACAAAACAAAGGTATTGTGTCCATCTGCAACTAAAAATAAAAAAAATAAATGAAAGAAAGATCAAACTTGAAGCCTCCTCCTTGGCTGAGTCTTGTGGCAGAAAATGAAAGTGTCCTGAGAAACCAGTGTGTGGGGAGGGGTGGCAGGATGGCTACTAATTATCCTGCCTTGCACATAAGATCCCACCTCGTGGTGCAGGTAGTTGAGGATAAATGTTCCCAATACCACAGGCAGAAATGTGGAATCACATCAGCACCAGGCCTGCTTGGGTAAAATGCAGTATTGCAGTGTATGCTATAATTTGACACATCTTCCCTTATACTTTAAATCATTTCCAGACTATTTATACTATGTAATACAATGTAAAAGCTACGTAAGTAGCTGTCATACTGTATTGCTTAAGGACTAAAAATGTAAATGCTTAATACTGATGTGAATGTTTTCAAAACAATTTGTTCTGTGGCTGATTGGTCTATGGATGCAGAACTGATGGATACAGAGGACTGAGCACTGCTTCAAGAGGAGACAAACTGATCAAGAGAGAAAAAGAGTCTGGAAACAGAGCCACACACATGCTTCCTGATGAATGATAAAGTAACACTGTAGCTCAGCTGGGAAAAAGCGAGCCTGGGAAACAGTGTTGGGTCATTTGGATTCTTATGGGGAAAAAAGTGTCTGTGGATCCCAACCTCATGCCCTGTGCAAAATAAGTTTCAGAGGAATAACATCTATGAATGCATGATGAAATAATAAAGTTTTAAGGAAAAAAATAGTAGAATATCTTTGTGACTTTGGTATAGACCAAGATTTCTTAAACAGGACATGAAAAATAAAATCATTAGACATGAAGGGGAAACATATTAAATTATACTAAAATGACAACCCTATATTCATGAAAAGTCACTATTGCAAGAATGTAAAGAAAACCAGCATAGTGGAAAAATATTTACCCAATCTAGGTACTTCATCTGAGCGTCCCCACCCTGTGTCCTTGGAATGGCAGTGACCTGCCACAGGAAATGCTCAGACCCTGCTGGGGAAAAAAGAGATGTCCCCTTCTTCATGTAGGTACACTTGGGGTCATGCTCCCTAATCTGCCTGGTTCTCTTTATTTATTTATATAAAAAATAATTTATAACTGAGTTATGGTCTCAAATAGAAATTTCTCCAAAGACAATACACAAACAGCCATTCAGCAAATGAAAAGATGCTTGACTTAAGCAGTCATTAAGGGAGTAAAAATAAAAAACACAATGAAATCCTATTCCATGGAGACCAGCACAACTGGAAAACTGGTGCGTGCTTCTGAGGTTCTGGAGCAGTGGCACCCCAGGCCGTGCTGGAGGCGTGTGAAGGGGGGCAGTTAATAGGCTAAAGACAGAACCCGCACATGGCTGAGCTGTCACACTCCAGGTCTATGGTCCAAAGAAACAAGCAGGGACTGGACACAGTGTGCACATTTGTACATTGATGTTCATGTCACCACACTCCAGAACAGCCAAAAAGTGGAAGCACCCCACATGGCTACTCAGCGAGCAGGTCTTAAAAGCTGCTCCAGCTCCTGGATCCCTTGGGCCTGAGGTCATACTTGGAGGGAGAAAGATCATTTTGAGAGGTGGATGAAGATTACCAGTGAAACACAAATGTGTGGAGAGATCTCCATGAGTTAAATTCCAACTGTAGGGCTAGTCCACTTTGTGTTGGTTTATTATTTAGGAAAGAATGAGATTTGGCACAGGGGAGGCCATCCCAGAGGTCTAGGACCCACCTAGCCCTGTGGAGCCCTTGAGACTTCCAGGCCTGGGAGGTGGGCCTAGAGACAGACATCAGGCTCAGCCCAGCACAGACAAGTGAAACTTCCACACCAGGGAGGCCATTCTAGAGCACCCACGTGAGGTACTGGAATCCTTCAGGGACACCATAAATCTATAGGGGGGAAACTGTAATACCTCAGATTCTCACTTATAGAGGGGAAGATACATGAACAACATGAGAAAACAAGGGAAGAAAGTGTCCCAAACAAACTTAGATGCTGCATTAATAGAATCCAATGATAGCAGGGCAGAAGAAATGTCAGAAAGGGAGTTCAGAATGTCCATAATTAAAATGATCAGAGAAGCAAACAATGAGATGAGAGAGCAAATGCAGGCAATGAATGTTTGCACCAATCAACGGTTAAAAGAACAAATGCAGGAATCAAAATGTCATTTCAGGAAAGAGATAGAGTTTTTGAAAAATAACCAAACAGAAATCCTTGAAATGAAGGAAACAATAAACCAAATTTAAAACTCGATAGAAAGCATAATCAACAGGCTAGATCACTTGGAAGACAGAGCCTCAGACATTGAAGACAAAATATGTAATCTTGAAAACAAAGTTAACCAAACAGAGAAGATGGTAAGGATTCATGAACAGAACCTACAATAATTATGGGATATCATGAAAAGACCAAATTATTGGGATTGAGGAAGGTAGAGAGACACAAACCAAAGGAATGAATAATCTATTCAAAGAAATAATATAAGAAAATTTCCCGAAGCTGAAGAATGAAATGGAAAATCAAATACAAGAGGCTTATAGGACATCAAGTGTACAAAATTACAACAGATCCACACCAAGGTGTATCATAGTGAAAGTACCTAACATACAAGTAAAGATAGAACTTTAAAG
>JAJEJO010036297.1:0-14178 GCA_020662805.1 Glaucomys volans
AGATCAAAAAACCCTCCTGGGTGTCAGCACCATATGTAAGCTCACCAACAGGTGGCCAAACCGGAGTCAGACAAAAGTAGCCAAACCAAACTTTATTGGAGTTCATGCTCCTGGATGAAAGTCCCAGCTCTCTGAGATGAAAGTTGGGGTGGAAAGCTGGAGAAAAATCACATGTGGCTTTGGCTGCCCAGGGTTTTATAGGGCTGGAAGAGGCCAGAGGTTCTGCCCAGAAATATATGGATTAGAGGGAATTAAGGGTCAACAGGTCTTACTCTTTTGCATCTGATAACTTCAGCCTGCTTGCAGTAGTTTGTAGGTGTTCTTGCTTCCTCCCCCTGCAGCTGCTTAACTCCATCTAACAAGCAGGGTTCCAGGGGCTCACATGGCTGCCCCCCAACTTCAGACCCCGCCTCAATGAGTTCCAGGCTGGGATGGCCTGGTCACCGTGGCCACACAAAACTCCCTGCCATGGTCTTGGACCCCAGAAAGGAGGAACACCCAGCATGTGCAGGTCCCCTGAGGTGGGCTTCCTCAGCATGTGCCACTGCTGGGCACCTCTGCAGTTCTGTACCAGAACTACACTGGTAGATCAGAAATGCTTTCCTATCTCGGATCTGCACCATCATGTGTCTCTGTCCTAACATGCACCACCAATGGGGCTCCTGGCATCAGGTGCCCCAGCTGGAGGTTACCTATAGGACCACAGGCCCACTCCACAGGACTCTGCCCAGCTCTGCCAGCTTGAGTGATGTCCTGTTGTCCTTGGGAATCCTGACAGGGCTGTTTCCACCCATGGCCTCCTCCAGGACCCCACCAAGGACCTTCCACGGGACTCTTCATGTTAAGTCCCACAGGGACAGTTGGGGGGGGGCTCCTCAACACTTGCAGTTGCTGGTGGCAGGGGGACATGTCTGTGTCCTGGTCCCATCCCTCCCAGAGTCAGCTGTCAGAGTGGGGTTTGGAGGCTATTGGAGGGGAATGAATGCATTTGACATGTCCAAGAAGGATGTGTGTTTTGGGAGGAACTGCATGGCCTTAATGTTTGGTGATCCCTCCCCCATGTTTAATGCACACCTCTGAGGGACATGGAGGGGGATTAGGTCAGGAGGCAGAGCCCTCTGAGGAATTGGTGCTCCCATGGGATAGGCCCAAGGAGCACGGGCTCTGCCATGTGAAACACAGCCAGAGGGGATGTCCAGACCCAGAAGGGGCCCTGGCCAGACACCAAGGTTTCCAGTGCTGTGATCTTGGACTATTGGCCTGGAGAACAGAACAGGAATGTCACTGCCTGTTGGTCAGTCTTGCATCTCTGCAAGGAAATGCCCAAGGCAGCTGTCTCTATGGAGAAGAGCTGATTTCCCTCAGGTTTGTCATGTCTAATCCATGGAACCTGCCTCAGGCCAGTTCTGGTGAGGGCCTTGTGATCTGCCCATGGGCATCACCTCAGCAGGGTGTGTGGAGAAAGCATCCCATCTCCAGGTGGGGAAGACAGACATTGGTCTCTATAACAACCCTCTGTGAGCACCACCCATTGTCCCAGAGCACCCCCATCCTGGGGTCACTGGACTGCCCACTAGGCCAAGCTCCCAAAATGCCCCACCTCTATATAGTGCCACCCTGCACTGCAAGCCTTCACTCACAGTGGACCCTGCTGGGCATGCCAACCACACTCAAACCACAGCATGCTGCCTGTGTGACCCCAGAAGCCACCAAGGACCACATGCCTTCCTTCCCTTCCTTCCTTCCTTTCTTTCCCTTCCTTGGGCCCAGCACCAGGAGCAGTGGGGAGATTGCCTTTCTGATGGACAGAGAACATGCCAGTAGGTCAGTCCTGAATGCACACCTCCTGCTCTCTGCTGGACACAGAGAATAGAAAAGGCCACAGTTCTGTTTGCTTCATACAAATCTTTCTGTGGTTCCACCTAGAGCCTTATTTGTCTACTGAGTCCTGAGTCTACCCACACCCCATCCCTCTCCAGCACTCTCCCTCTAGCCCTAGGGGTTTGCTCACACCAGGGGATGGGTGGTCTATAAATGCTCATTACCCCAGTAGCTGATAGGGAGAAGGCAGCACAGCATAGGTGAGCAGAAACCCACTATAGATCAAATCTCAGTTCAGCCATGGCTGGATGTGGTCTTCATCTGTGTCAGAATTTACACACTCAGTGCCCATCTAATGGGTACTGTTGAGTTTTAAATAGCACAAGTGGAGCATGAGGAAATTGTTCCCTGAGTAGGTCTTGCTGTTTGGTTCTTGCTTATCTTCAAGGGAACCTGAAAACAGGACTGGACTTTTTCTCACCCCTGGGAATGTGCCTTCAGAGTGGTCTGATGGTCAATGTTGATGGTCATGTCTTGTACATGGACTGGGTTGTTTCAACCTGTTAGGATTGTCATTGCCATGCACATACATCAGCATGCTTGATGTGCATCTGGCTTCATCACTTGTAGCCTAAGACTCAGCTGCCCTGAGTATCACGTAGCATGATGCCTCTATGCGACTGCCTCTCAGTAAAAGCCTCAGACTCAGACACTTGCCCCATTTTCTCTGAGCACAGACATTCTACACATGTGCAGAGTTTCCTGCTGTTTTGAAGCACGTCCTGTGTACCCCCAGATGGGGAAATGGGCACCGGCCTGTTCCTGACATCTCAGGATTCCTCCTGAGACATCATTTCCTGATGCTGTAGGTCTGTATCATTCTCTTCTAGTAAAACTCATTCATAGGTATAAAAAGCAGATATCCTTGAGAAGATGATGCAGGAAGCCCCTGCTGAGAAGTGGGAGGGCAATGGCCTGGACCTTGCCACAGTGATGTGACTAGAGCTCAGCTAGTCACCAGAGGAGGTTCCAGAAGGGGCAAGGCTGATATCAAGGCAGAGAGGGAGAGGTATGTGTAGCTGGTGCCTGGCATGGGGAGCAGTGAGCCCAGTTAGAGGAAGCCATTGGCACCAGGGGTGGGAGCACCAATGGTTCAGTCTAGGTGCTGGCCTGTGTCCAGAGCAAAGATGAGGCCCTGTGACCAGCACCACCAATGCCAGCTCCCAAGGCCTATGCAGGGTGTGGCCAGGCATGTGCCTGGAGGTCTCTGTGCTCACCATCCTGGCCCTTCCCCTGACTGCCTGGTCAGGGTCAAGGCTATAGCCTATGTGCCCATGACCTGACTCCCATGAGCTCTGGCCTGGAACTCAGAGTCCAGGCACAGCAAGGAGAAAGGAAACATACTAAAACCAGCACTCCAGCCTTCCATTGGGCATTCTTGTTCCTTCCTCCTTCTGTTGGTGACCACAGTTGTGCACAGTGATGAAGTTGCTATTACACATTTGGGGTTCCCTTCACATGGTATATCAATTCCCATCTTTTTGTTTTCAGCCTGTGACCCTCATTGCCTGTAAAGTGTATCCCTTGCAAACAAGAAATAGTTGGGTCTTATTTTCTAGTGCCTTCTGTCAGCCTTTGTCTTTTAATTGATGAGTTGAGGAGATTTATATTCCCTCTTAATGTAAAGAGATGTTTACTAATTCCTTCCATTTTGATTTATTTCTAATGTTTAATTTATTCCTGTTTCTCATATGCTTACATACTCTTTGAATATGATTTTTTCATTTGTGGGACCTGGAGAGGATGCCAGAGCCACCAGGCATGCTGGGCATAGGCTGAATTTGGGAAAAGCTGCTCATGTCCAGCACACAGGATCCTGGGGCTTCCAAACCAGGCAGGACAGGGCAGGACCTTCACAGCAGACAATGTGCCTTTGAGAAGGTCATGTCCCTCTGAAGCCTGGAGCCAGGCCTTGTGCGGTACAGCCAGCTCAGTAAAAGATACTCCTTGTCAGGCTCCTGTATTCACCCCTGAAACTAAATTTCCTAACCAGTGTGTCCACAAACCCTGCCAAATTGTTGGCCCACAGACATAAAGAGTGCTGGTCCCAGAAGAGATCATGACACAACTGACTTTTCCCCAAGCCCTGAATGCTCAATGTGTGTGAGTATCTTAAAATAAATGAGCTCAAAACATTCTGCATGACTTGCTGATCCATCACACTGAGCTTGGAGCTGGGGCACAGGCTACAGGACCTTGTACTTTGTGAAAAACTCACCAAGGGCAACTTTAGACCTAGGGCAGAGGGTGTTTCCCATTACAGGCTGTGACTGAGGCTAGGCATGGCTTCTACCTTCCTGCTGGGGCTACATAAGGTGACACTGTGGCACTGACTGTGTGTAATGGGAAGCCAACCTGGGGAAATCTGCTGTCAACTTCCCAGGAATCCCTGCCTCCTTGAAGGGGAGTTTAGAGGACCCCTGCACACAGGTGAGCCCACCCCTCCCAACAACTCAGCAGGGCCCTGTTGCTGAAGCCAGGGACCTGAACATCAGCACCTGGCATTCACAGGCAGGTGCTAGGAGAGTATTTCTGCTCCCACCAACAACTGGCACACATTGGACTCATGTGACAGTCCGTGCTGACACCTGAAATGCTCCACTGGTTGGTTTTCATGACCAGATAATCCCCCTCTTGAGGAGAAGAGGAGTGCATATTGGCTGAATGTTGGGTATTGCACTGATTTCTCCCAGAGCAATGAAGGTTGGAAAGTCCCTTTAACCCAAAAAGTTTCCAATTCTAGGAACATAAGAAAAACTCACATGACATTTTGAATTTATCACAAGGGTTATATTCTTGCTTAATTTAAGTTTTTATAGATGTCCCACCTCTGGAATGATGGGACAAAGTGATCTTTAGGACTTTCCTAGGGTGAGGGTCAACCAGGGTTGAGGGGTGGCTGCAGATTCCAGTCTTCCCAGGCTAGGTCCCAAGGATGGGTGGAATGAGGGGCCTAGTTTTAGAAGAGACCAATATTGCTAGGAAAGATGTGCTGGCAAGTACTTAGGGTCAGAGGGACCCAAGCCCAGTTCCAGGGTAGCAGTAAGTGGGGAGGCTGTGCACCCTTCCTTTCCCAAGAGGAGGAAGAGGAGAGGCAGCTTGTGAGGGAGTTGGTGAGAAGCCAGGGACCACTAGGCAGGCTGGGGGGCTTCCACATCTTCCTCCCTGGCCTGTTGTGCCTCTAAAGGCCCCACTGGGCATATCAGGGCAGGTGCTGTCTGGCCTTCATGTCTCTGAGGAGAGAGCCGGCTACATGTTCTGCTGGGAGGTAGCCACTCTAGAATAAAGAATGGACGGTTCCTGAGGGTGGACAAGCTGACCCAGGCATCACTGTGGCTCCAGGAGGTGAGGGAGGGAGGCCTCAGGCTGGCTCTGAAGGGTGCTCTCAGCCAGGTGAGGCCTGGTCCTTGCCCTACTTATCCCTGAGTCTTTGGATCCAGTATGTACTAGAGTCCTGGAAGCTGAGATTCAGGTGGGGTTGGGCAGACCCAGCCTGGAGTGCAGAGGATGCTGGGGCTGCATGTGCCAACAGTGATGCTTCTGTGCCCACCAACACAACCACTCTGACAAACAGGCTGTGTCTGCCCCCATAGGCAACACCCTGTCCCAGGCACTGGAAAGCTTGGTGGTGCTTATTGGTCTCTGGCCTGCCTCACCCTAGCTCCCTTGAGTGCTGGCCACACAGCACTGGAGTCTACCCTGGATCCTGCTCACTTGAGATGGTGCCACAGGGCCCAGGTTCTCTGAGGCTGCTCTGGACTTGAGCCTTGGAGCTCCAGTCATGAGGAGCAGTGACTGGGACTCCCAGAGGCTCCTGCCTCAGCTGGCCTGGCAACACACTACAACCAGGACCACCTAACTGCATGGCCCCTGGAGTTTGAAAGGGGCCAGCTCTCAGCTGGTGAGCAATGGCTGCACCCTGGACAGTGACCATTATCTCACTCTGTCTAGTTTCCTAGAAGACCCACTTGGGTTTCCATTCTCTCCTGGAATCCTTGTGATTGGAAGTGTGAAAGTGCCACACCAAGGCCTCAAAGCATGTCAGCCACCAGAGGGACCTGGCTCCAGACTCCTATCCCTGCATTCTGGAGCATGCCTTGGCCTGAGCCCCACCACTCCCTGATGAGGCAGGTGGCCAGACACCGAGGACCAGAACCCCAGGTGGCACTGAGGCTCTCCACACTGCTGCAGAGAACTGAGTTGCAACAGGAGGCTCTGGAGTAAGCCAGGCTCCAGTGGACCCCAGGGCAGATGTAAGCAAGGACTTCATGAGAAGCACTTGCTGTCCTGGGGGGCCTGGAAGAGGCAACACAGACAGCTGCTCATTGAGGCCTGTGGGATGCACTCCCATCCTCTTAGCACACTCAGGCCTCTGACAGCCTGCCTAATGATTCCTCTTCACGCCCTAACACCACAGCCAAGTGCAGCAGCGGTGACCAGGGCCGGGGCCTAGAGCGTGAGTGGGGTCAGGGCCAAGAGTATGACCAAGTCAGGGCCAAGAGTGTGACCAGGGTCAAGGCCAGATTTTGTCCAAGGTCAGGGCCCAGAATTTGACCTTAGTCAGGGGCCAGAATGTGACCAAGCTCAGGGCCCAGAGTGTGAGCAAGGTTAGGATACAGAGTGTTACCAGGGTCAGTTCCAAGAGTGTGACCAAGATCAAGGTACACAGTGTGACTGGGACCAGGACCCAGAGTGTGATCAAAGTCAGGGTACAGAGTGTGACCATGGCCAGGGCCCATAATGTTACCATGGTCAGGGCCCAGACTGTGACCAGGGTTAGGGTCCAGCATGTAACCAAGGCCAGGAGTCAGAATGTATCCAGGGCCAGGGCCGAGAGTGTGACAAGGGTTGGGGCCAGAATGTGACCAGGGTTAGGGCCCAGAATGTGACCATTGTCAGGGTGCAGAGTGTGATCAGCATCAGAGCTCAGAGTGTGGCCATGGTCAAGGCCCAGAGTGTAACCCAGGCCAGGATCTAGATGGTTAACAAGGACAGGACCCAGAGTGTGACTAAGTTCAAGGCCCTGATTATGTCCTGGGTCAGTACCCAGATGTGACAAGGAACAGGGCCTGTCATGTGATGAAGGTCAGGGCAGAGTGTGACCAGGGTCAAGAAATAGTGTGTGACTAGTTCAGGGCTCAGTTATGACCTCGTCAGGGCCCTGTGCTTGACCAGGTCAGAGCAGAGAGTGTGACCAGGTCAGGGTCCATGAAAAGCGCTTGTTGGTACAGAATATGGTTCAAGGCCCATTATGTGACCAGGGTAAGGGTCCAGAATGTGACAAAGACCAGGGCCCTGAGTGTGACTAGTGTGAGGAGCCATAGTGTAACAAGGGTAAGGTTCCAGGGTGTGACCAGATCACAGCTCAGTTGTGACCAGGACAGGACCCAGTGTTGACCTGGTTCAGGGCACAGTGAGTGACTAAGTCAGGGCAAAATGTGACCAGGTGAGGGTACAAAATGTGAACAGATGCAACTCCCAGAGTGTGACCAGGGTCAAGTATCCAGAATGGGACCAGGATAAGTATCCAGAATGTGACAAAGGTCAGGACCACGAGTGTGACCATGATCAGGAGGAAGAGTATGACCAGATCAGTTATCAGAGTCTGACCAGAGTAAGGGCCAGTTATGAAAAGTTTAAGACCCAGTGTGTGACCAGGTCATGGCCCAGTTGTGATCAGGTCAGGGCCTTGTGCTTGACCAGATTAGGGTATATTTGTGACCAGGCAGCACCTGGTAGTGCTTTCCAGGAGTGACCAGGCCTGGGCCAACCTTTGAGCACCACCAGGGCTTCTACCTGCTATCCTCCTTTCCCCACCTTCCTTTCTGAGTAGCTGGTGCCCTTGGGAACAATCTGAGGCCAGCATTTCCCATGCAGGGTGTAGAGTGGACAGAAGATTCCTCTGCCCTCTGAGGTCCTCTGGAAGGAGGCAGCCCTGCTGTTCCCATGATGCAGAGTGGGGACAGGGCCAGAGCAGTCACAGCGTTTGTTGAGCAGTATGGCCAATCTCAGTGCCAAGATTAGAAATGGGGGTCTTCCTGGGCCCACGCTGTTGCTGGAGGCCCTGGAACCAGATGCACATTTCACACCCCATCACACATCCCCCCACTCCAGGAAGGTAGTCTCTATTTCATGCAATGCCATGTGATATTTTGGGCAATATCACACATCAGCCAGGCAGGAGGAGGTGGGAAGCAATTGATTACTTGATGTCAAGCACTCTTGACACCTGGGCCCTGGGCTGGGGAAGATGTGACTCAGTTCAGGGGCCCAGGATTCCCACTATACAGCCATCTACCCACAGGCATGCACCCTGGTGTTTGGAAACACCAACCTACCAAGCCCTCCAACTGGTCCTGGCCACCCATCTGCTTGCCCACCTGGCAGACAGCCTGCTGATGGTTCTGGGAGCCCACAAGTCACAATCATGGCAGCCTGCCCTTTCTCCAGGGCAGGAAACTGAGGCCCTGAGCAAGGCTGCCCTGTACCCTGCTTCTCCCCTGGGCAGCAGATGCATGACATTCTGGGGACATGTCCACCTACGTCAGCCAGACACTCAGGGCAGCAGGCATGGACCTAAGAGGTCCTGAGCACACAGGGAAGGGCATTCACATGCTCACCTGCCCTGCCCACTAGAACAGAGGCAGCAACCAGAGCAGGGGTCTCAGTCCTGGTCGGAGCAGGCAGGCACATGTGTGGGTATGCAGAGCAGGTGTCTGATCTGCCTGAGGCCACCTGATTTTCACAAGATCCCCAGCTCTGGTGGTTGGGGTCAGGGCCCCAGCTCACTCCTGGTTACCATGTGTGTGGCCATGAGGTGTGGTCATATGAGTTCACCTGGATTCCAGACTGTGAGGGGACCTGAGCCATGGCTCAGGACCAAGGGCTCAGGACCTTGGGGGATGCCACCCAGCTGATCTCTACTGGCCAGATCCAGTCCACCTCAGGAGCCCAGAGGACAGGGGTGGCTTGCCTGCTGCTGAGCATGGAGGCTGTCAATGAGCCCACCCAGCCTCTCCAGGGACCCCACCCGAGTTGGGGGCTCTGGGAATGAGCTGCACAGCATGGCTGTGTCTCTGTGTGACCTTGAGTGGCTCTCCACTCCTGGGTCCTGCCCACACCCTCAAGGCTACCTGGGACCTGAGCTATGTTTTGCTTGGTGCCAGAGGGATGGGAGGAAGTGCCCTTCTGAAGCATCTTTCCTCCCTACCTCCAGGGTCCCCTCTCGACATCACAATGCCTAGCCAGGAGTTACTGGCCCTGGTGCAGTCACCTCACCAAGCGACCCATGGATCCAGACCCTGCCCTTGGCCACACAGCAGGCAGAGGTGGGTAGGTTGGTGGAACCCAGGTGCTCAGCTCCCCCAACACAGCCAGCAGCTCTATTTCCCCTGGATGGTGAGGGGCCAAAAGTGAGTCCAGGAACACATGGTCTCCACAACCAGAGGGAAAACAGGGGTGAGGGGCAACCTCAGCTGGGGTGCTTGGGACAAGGGTCCCTGGAAGGGATCAGTTTCCCCCAGGCCTGTGTGGCCTGACTGGGTTCTGATTCTGTCAATCAAATAAATATTCTGGGTGCAGAGTGTGGGACTTTGGTCTTTCTTCCCAACTGCCAGCATTCCCCATGGGAGTAATGGCCCGATTTCATGGAAAAGAGAACTGAGGATCTGGATATGGGGAGGTGATCCAGAGGCCCAGGGACCCTGATGGGATCCCAGGTTCTTAGCAGATGGAAGCAAGGGACCAGGGGTCACACACAGACCAGTTTGCTGGTGTCCTCACCCCAAGCAGTCCTTCCTACACCTGTGTCCTCAGGCCTGTGAGCACAGGAAACTCACACCAGCCAGATGTGCCCAGGCCTCCCTCTCCCTACATCAAATTGGTCCCAAAGTTCCTCCCACCCAGAATCACACCTTCACATTCTGCTGCTGGGTCAGCTCTGAGCAGCTCTGATGTGGCAGGGCCCCTCCTGCTTTTGTCTCTGCCCCCACTGGCTTCTGCACTGCAGACTCCTGCTGTGAGTCATTCTGGTGAGCCTCCTGGTGCCCCACTCAGGTCATAGGGTCCATCCCTTGTTCTATGTGCTTGAAGTCCTGGTTCTTTGGTCATTATGAGATGGACACCCAGATCCAGGGTGCCTGCTTCTACTGAGCTCTGCCACTTACTTGCTATTTGACCTCGGGTTGGTTATTGGACTTCCCTGTTCCTCGATGGCCTTATGTATATATGGGGTCTCATTGAACATCTACTTCCTAGGGCTTGGGGAGTAAGTCTGATGTGCACAATCCTTGTAGGGTGCCACTGACCCCTGGTGTGCCCCAGACAAGTTCTGCTGTTCCAGCACCACAGTGTGCACATCTCCCATATTCTGACTGAAGCAGACTGGCCATTTGAGAAGGGATGTGAGGGTTTTCGTGGACTCCCTGCTGTGCAGCCTGTGTAGTACTGTGCTCTGCTGTGACCCTGGCACTTGCTTGGTGACACTGTGATGCCACTCTGCACAACCTGCATGTCCAGCACCTTCCAAGGGTCCATGGAGTGTCTTCACATGCAGCCTCAGCCCCTGAGTCACTCCATGTGCCAGGAAGGCACAGTGTCTCCACAGCTCCAGGATAGGACTTGAGGTCAGCGGTGGTGGAACAAGAGAGGGAGGGTGTGGAGAGCAGCCCCTGGTCTATCAGAGCCACTGGTCAGCATCAAGCACCCTGACTTCCTACTCCAGTCTTCTCTCCTATGCATGGGCCCTGGAGGCTGTAGCCTCAGAATCCATGTACTGCAAACATGGCACTGGTGCACGGCGTGGTCCTCACCCCTGTGCCTTCCCAGTGACACATGAACCCGCTCCTGGGCTCCCTAAGCATGGTGTGAGCACAGCCATGGGCAGGTTTCCTGGGGCTGCCACAGGGAGGGCAGGGAGCTTCCACCCTGTCCTTCACTGGGCACAGGTAGGCAGGATCCTGCTGGGCAATGGCCCACCTGCCCACTGCTGTCTGGACACTGTAAATCTGTGGTTGACACTCAGGCCTTGGTTTATACATGAGGCTCAGGGCTTCCTTGTCTGCTCAAGCTGTCCTGTGCACACAGGGATCATGTCATTGCCATAAGTGCCTCTGGCCACTGGAGGGCAAGGTGGCACCAGCACTGGGTGATGCTGAGGGCCTGGTTCTGCAAGGCTGTCACCTGGGAATGAGGAACAAAACACACAGCACACACCACAAGCACACACCTCCTTACATATCAGACAGCTCACACAAAGCAACACAGCCCACACCACATGCACAAACATCACCTTGCACATCACACAATGCACACAATGCAACACTGCACACACCACACACACACACCTTACACATCACAAAACACACAAAGTCTACACAGCACATACCATAGGCACACACACCTCCTTACACATCACACAACACACACAATGCAACATAGCACACACCAGTGCACAAACATGTTTTTACAAATCACACAACACACACAATGCAACACAATACACACCAGTATACACACACCTCCTTACACATCACACAGCACACAAAATGCAACAGAGCACACACCATGGGCACATGTACCACCTTATACATCACATAACACACACAATATGATACATAGGACAATCCACAAGAATACACACCTCGGTACACATCAGGCAATACACATAAAAACACAAAGCACACACCACGTGCACAGCACCCATGAGTTCAGACACAGCACACACATCACATGCATGCCCACTCACAACCTTTACACACATCACACACACACACTTCACACACACAATGTTCTTTGACTTTACTGGAGACTTTCATGGCTCATCACATGGTCAGTGTTGGGAAAGTTGTGTGCCCTGTGTCCTGTGTCTTCTGCTGCAGACCAGGTTCCTCTGCTGTGGGGAAGCCCTGGGGGGCATTGGGCTCGGGAAGAAGGGCTCGGCTACCCTGGGGCTCCCCTCCTGCCCTGCTGAGCCCCTCCCCCACAGTGGCCCCTAGTAATACACTGAGGGCCCAGGACCCAGCCCAGGTGATGCCACTCAACCCAGTCTTGGGCACCACGGGACAGCAGCCATGCCCAATGACTCAGCATCCTGCTCCCTATAGCTGTGGGCTCTCTCCACCACTCATCCACCAGGCCTATCCATCTGCTGGCCAGGTCCAGGGAATTCCCACCAAAGGACTCTGCCCTGCATCGTTCCATCTCTCCCCTGGGCTGGGCTCCAGCTGCTGCCTGCTGCAATGCAGAACTGGGGAGGGGAAATTAAGCATGGGGTGGGACTCCAGGTTCACAGGGCCTCCCCTCTGGACCCTCTCTCCAGCCCTGACTGTGCCTAGTGACCTGCCCTGAAGCCCAGGAGCAGCTTGGGGTTGGGCTGGGCAGGTGGGGGCTCCATGTCCTCAGCAGGAATTGCTGTGGGGCCAGACACAGGGGAAAAGGGAAGGACGGTGGGGGTGCAGGAGGGGACTGAGGAAACTCTGGCAGCTGGGACACCCCAGTTCCAGGTTGCTTATAGCCACCACTCTGCAGGGGACATGGACAGTGCCTCAGTGAGGGGCCCAGGGTCAGCAGGATGGGGACCCTTGGGAGTCCCCCCAGGGGAGCAGATACCAGGGAGGACCTTTTGTCTTCATGTAGCCCAAGAATCTAGAGTCCCTGCTGATGGGACTAGGAACTTCACCAGCATCAAAAATGAGAGAAAAATGAATTTGATCACAATTTGGCCAAAAGGAGGAAGAAGCTGACACTGTCCATGGCAGCATTGCCATCAACAAGCCCTGAATCAGGAGACATGCAGGTAGAGACCCAGGGCCCTGTAGTGAGCATGGTCAGTGCCCTCAGCCCTGCCTTCCTTCCTGGGCTTGGCTGTGACCTGGCCAAGCTCCCCTCCTGGATGTGGGATGACTGCCTGCAGGGAGCTGGGACATTGGCAGCAAGTGGCAGGCACTGAGGAAAAAGCAATTTGGAAGTTCTTTGAAATTCTCTCATTTTAATCGGGCCCTGTCACTGTCCCCTGTTTAGTCCATTCCACGTTCTTGAGGGGTGGGGTTCCCTGTCATCTGCCCTGTATGTGGGGTTGGCTTGGATGTCCCCTCAAGGGCATCCAGAGCTTGTGAGTGAGAAGAGCCAACAGGCAGAGCTGCCCACCGGCTCCCCTAGTGGATGAAGGGGGAACCTGCTCGGAACCCTGGGCAGCACCTGGATTGGAAGGGTTGGCACCCGGCCAGCCTCACTCCGACAATTTCTACCTCCTGAAAAACTGTTAGGAAGACATTTCTGATTGTCCACCAAGTGATCTGGGTCCATGTCACTGGGATGGATGTGTCCTACCCGTTGGTCTGACTGGGTCCCTGCTCAGAGGGGAAGTGACAGACTGCAGGAGTCAGTGGAAAAGACACTTTTCAGTCAAAGTGAGCACCAAAACAGGTTCAGAGAGAGTGGTTCCTGGGCTGAGCTTTACCTGGAGTCCTGAAGCACCTGCCTGGGGTCTGCCAGGTTCAGGAGCAGGTGGGCTTGAATGGAGAGCTGCCCTGATCAGCATCTGCCCTTTTGCGCAGGCCAGACTCTGATTCCCTGGCTGCAGTCTCTGTCCTGTCCAAGTGCCCAAGACCCCCTTTCATTGAATTGGGCTGCCCTTCTTCCAGGGCTCTGTGGGTGTCCAGCATGAAGGTCTTTGGGACATCTGTGAGGATGTGGGGCTGACAACAGGTGCTCAGACCTACCTCCTGTACCACTTCACATCCTCCAAAACCCATGTGCATCCAGAGCTTTGCTATCTGAGCCCAGCCCCTCCTCATCCACCTCTGGGGTACATACACCTTGGCACAGTCCCAAAACCCAACCCTTTCTCTAAAGGGGGAGCTAAAAGCTCCTGCAACTCCTCTTCCTCATCTACCCCTTCAATCATGTGACTCCTGCAGTTCTAGCTGGGAGTACTTCTCTGATGGGGGCAGGCTCCCAGGTGATTCACCTGTGGGGTCAATGGGGCATCAGCACAGTGACCAGATGACCCTGGCTGCTATCTCACACTTAGGGACATTGGAAAGAATTCTACCTGCAATTAAATTCTTTCTTTATTGTTACTAAACAGTACCCACTATGGTGGAAGCTTGGGGAAAATGAAGATGATGAGGGCAGTAGGAATTGATGGCCTGCATGGAGCCCACCTGAGACCTTTGACCAAGCCATGCATCATCTCTGTGGTCTGTGAGCAAGGAGACAGGGACCAGAGGAAGCAGCAAAGCCTCGCATGTTCCACTGCCAATGCTGAGAAGAAAGGCACATCACAGAACCTCCCCT
>JAJEJO010036299.1:0-25262 GCA_020662805.1 Glaucomys volans
TAGCGATTGTGTCATTGAGTCCTATAGTTTCTTTATTCAATTTTTGTTTGGAAGATCTGTCCAACGGTGAGAGAGGAGTGTTAAAGTCTCCGAGTATTATTGTGTTTTGGTCTATTTGATTCCTGAAATTGAGAAGGATCTGATTGACATACATGGATGCGCCATTGTTTGGTGCATAAATATTTATGATTGTTATGTCCTGTTGATTTATGCTACCTTTAAGCAATATGAAATGTCCTTCTTTATCCCTTCTGACTATCTTTGGTTTGAAGTCTGCTTTGTCTGAAATGAGGATGGAAACCCCAGCTTTTTTACTCAGTCCGTGTGCATGGTATGCTTTTTCCCAACCTTTCACCTTTAGTCTGTGGGCATGTTTTTCTATGAGATGAGTCTCTTGAAGGCAGCATATTGTTGGGTCTTTCTTTTTAATCCAGTCTGCCAGTCTATATCTTTTGATTGATGAGTTTAGGCCATTTACATTCAGGGTTATTATTGAGATATGACTTGTATTTCCTGTCATTTTAGCTTTTTTAGGGTTTTTAGCTTAACTTTCTTTCTCCTTTGATGGACTCTTTCTTTAGGGTAGTTCCTCCCCATGATGACTGAGATTGTTATTTTTCGTCTCTTCCTCTTCGAATACCTTGTTGAGAATGTTCTGTAGGGCAGGCTTTCTCTTTGTGAATTCTTTAAGCTTTTGTTTATCATGGAAGGATTTTATTTCATCATCAAATCTGAAGGTAAGTTTTGCTGGGTACAAGATTCTTGGTTGGCATCCATTTTCTTTCAGAGCTTGAAATATGTTGTTCCAGGCCCTTCTTGCTTTTAGGGTCTGGGCTGATAAATCTGCTGATATCCGTATTGGTTTCCCCCTGTAGGTAATCTGATTCTTTTCTCTCGCCGCCTTTAAAATTCTATCTTTGTTTTGTATGTTAGGCATTTTCATTATAATGTGCCTTGGTGTGGATCTGTTGTAATTCTGTGCATTTGGTGTCCTGTAAGCTTCTTGTAATTGATTTTCCATCTCATTCACCATATTAGGGAAATTTTCTGATAATATTTCCTTGAATAGATTATTCATATCCTTGGTTTGTATCTCTGCGCCTTCCTCAATCCCGATTACTCTTAAATTTGGTCTTTTCATGATGTCCCATATTTCTTGGAGGGTTCGTTCATGATTCCTAACCATCTTCTCTGTTTGTTCGACTTTGTTTTCAAGATTAAATATTTTGTCTTCATTGTCTGAGGTTCTATCCTCCAAGTGATCTATTCTGTTAATTATGCTTTCTATTGAGTTTTTAACTTGGTTTATTGTTTCCTTCATTTCCTTGTTTCCTTCAAGAATTTCTGTTTGTTTTTTTCTCAGAATTTCTATCTCTTTATTGAAGTAATTTTTTGCTTCCTGCAATTGCTCTATTAACTGATTATTCATAGCCTGAATCTGCTCTCTCGTCACATCATTCTCTTCTCGGATCACTTTAATTATGAACATTCTGAACTCCATTTCTGTCATTCCTTCTACCATGCTGTCTTTGGGTTCTCTTGATATATCATCTAGGTTTAATTGGGACACTTTCTTCCCGTGTTTTCTCATGGTGCTCGTGTATCTTCCCCTCTGTTGCTTGAGCGGTGTTTGATCAAGCGGTGACCCAAGAAAGGTGCTGTCCCACTGCCTCCAGGTTGGGAATGATCAATGCTTCTGGGCAGAGGCAGCCTAGTGTTGATAGACAATTAGATACAGCAAGGTGGTAGACTCCGGGCCTGGGTGTGGGCCTGGGCACTAGTTCAAGTTGGGGTGGTGTCACAGAACTGTGCTCAGTGATGGAGACACTGGGCTTGAGAGCCCAGGCTGACCTGAACTCCTCGCTGGGGGTTCAGGCAGTGGCAGGTGGTTGCTCTCTCCTGGGGACACTGTAAGCTATTGCCAAAGGCCCAAAGCTCCCTGCCCGATCACTCCAGACACTGCTGACACTGCTGGCGGCCCCAGGAAGCTGGAAATGACCCCCTCTGCCAGGGAAGCCACAAAACTCAGAGCAGTTCCACCTCCCCACCGGAGTCAGTGATTCCAGGGGCTTCGGGCCAATCTCTCCCGGTGCGGCTGGAGGGCCTGGGAAGCCCGAGATGGGCACTCTCTGCCAGGGAAGCTGCAGAAGTGGGGCAGAATAGTTCCCACTCCCAGCCAGAGACTGCGTTCTCAGAGTCTCCCGGCTGGAGCTCCCCTGACACAGCTCGCGTCCCCAGGAAGCTGGAAATGGACCCCCTCTGCCGGGAAGCCGCCAAATTCAGAGCAGTTCCACCTCCCTGCCAGAGTCAGCGATCCCAGGGGCTTTGGGCCAACCTCTCCCGGTGCGGCTGGAGGGTCTGGGAAGCCCGAGATGGGCACTCTCTGCCAGGGAAGCTGCGGAAGTGGGGCAGAATAGTTCCCACTCCCAGCCAGAGACTGTGTTCCCAGAGTTTCCCGGCTGGAGCTCCCCTGACACAGCTGGAGGCCCCAGGAAGCTGGTATTGGGCCTTCTCCGCCAGTTAAGCCGCCAAAATGGCGTGGGGTAGTTCCATCTCCCTGCCAGAGTCCGTGTTCCCAGAGTTTTCCGGACGCCTCTGAATGCCCCAGGTAGCCTGAGATGCTTGGTCTCTGCCTGGGAGGCCGCCGGCTGGTGCTGGAGCCACGGCCAGTGATTCCAAAGCGCTACTGGGGACCCGCACTCACTTGTTGGCTGGCGCAGACCCAGGTCGGTTGCTCCGAAGCTGCTGCCGGGTCTGGCGCTTCCAGATGGTAGCTGCCCGCGGCGGGCCGAGCCCAGCCCGGCTCGGCTGAGTTGGTTCTGGAGCGGCACCTGGGGACCCCTTATATGTGCTTTGAATATAAAGTCTCGTTGAGAGTCATATTCCTGCTGTTTGAATCCCGAGCAAGTAGGAATCCACGGAGCAAGTAGGAATGCAGCCTTCCTCTAGTCCGCCATCTTGGATCCCCCACCATGCTGTTTTTATTACTGTAGCTCTGGAGTATAGTTTGAGGTCTGGTATTGTGATGCCTCCTGCTTCATTTTCCTTGTTAAGAATTTCTTTGGGTATTCTGGGTCTCTTATTTTTCCAAATGAATTTCATAATTGCTTTTTCTAGTTCTATGAAGAATGTCATTGGGATTTTAACTGGAATGCATTAAATCTGTATAATGCTTTTAGAAGTATGGCCATTTTGACAATATTAATTCTGCCTATCCAAGAACATGGGAGTCTTTCTATATTCTAAGGTCTTCTTCATATTTTTCTTTAGTGTTCTACAGTTTTCACTGTAGAGGTCTTTCACCTCTTTTGTTAGACTGATTCCCAACTATTTTTTTTTTGAGGCTACTGTGAATGGGACAGTTTTCTTAATTTCTCTTTCCATGGACTCATTAATGATGAATGTGTTTGATTTATGGGTACTGATTTTATATCCTGCTACTTTGCTGAATTCATTTATTAGTTCTAAAACAATTCTAGTGGAATTTTTTCGGATCTTCTAAATATAGAGTCACATCATGTCATCAGCAAATAGTGATAGTTTGAGTCCTTCTTTACCTATTTGTATACTTTTAATTTCTTTCTTCTAATTGCTCCACCTAGTTTCAAGGACAAATTTTGAATAAGAGTGGTGGAAGAGGGCATCCTTGTCTTGTTCCCATTTTTGGAGGGAATTCTTTCAATTTTTTGCCATTTAGAATGTTGTTGGCCTTGGGCTTAGCATAGATAGCTTTTACAATGTGAGAAATGCTCCTACTCTCCCTAGTTTTTCTAGTGTTTTGAATATGACTTGCTGTTGTATTTTGGTAAATGCTTTTTCTGCATCTATTGAAACAATCATATGATTCTTGTTTTTATGTCTATTGATATGATGAATCATGTTTATTGATTTCTGTATGTTGAACCAACCTTGCATCCCTGGGATAAATCCCACTTGATCATGGTGCACTATCCTTTTAATATGTTGTATGCAATTTGTCAGAACTTGATTGAGAATTTTTGTGTCTGTGTTCATCAGGGATATTGGTCTGAAATTTTCTTTCCTTGATGTGTCTTTGTCTGGTTTTGGTATCAGTGTGGTATTAGCCTCATAGAATGAATTTGGAAGGGTTCCCTCCTTTTCTATTTCATGGAATTATTTAAGGAATATGGGTGTTAATTCTTCTTTGAAGGTCTTGTAGAATTCAGCTGAGAATCTGTCTAGTCCTGGACTTTTCTTAATTGGTAAACTTTTGATGGTGTTTTCTATTTCATTACTTGAAATTGTTCTGTTTAAATCATGTATGAACTCATTATTCAGTTTAGGTAGGTCATATGTCTCTAGAAATTTGTTGATGTCATCAATATTTTTATTGGAATATAAATTTTCAAAATAATTTCTAATTATGTTCTGTATTTCATTGTGATATTTCCTTTTTCATCATGTATTTTAGTAATTTGAATTTTCTTTTTCTCTTTGTTCATGTGGCTTAGTAAGGGTTTTCAATTTTGTTTATTTTTTCAAAGAACCAACTTTTTGTTTGTCAATTTTTCCATTGTTATTTGGTTTCAATTACACTGATTTAATTATTTCCTGTCTTCCACTCTTTTGGATGTTGATTTCTTCTGCTTTTTCTAAGGCTTTGAGATGTAATGTTAGGTCATTTATTTATTGACTTTTTATTCTTTTAATAAAATAGTTCAATTCAATAAACTTTCCTCTTACTACTGCCTTCATAGTGTCCCAATGATTTAGGTGTGTTGTATCAGTATTCTCATTTACCTCTAAGTATCTTTTCTTTCATCCTTGATTTCTTCTACTATCCAGTCATCATTCAATAGTGTATCATTTAGTCTCCATGTGTAAGAGTAGCTTCTATTTATTTTATTTTATTATTGACTTCAAATTTCAGTCCATTATGATCTGATAGGCTGCAGAGTATTATCTCAATTTTTTTTTGTGTTTGCCAGGAGTTGCTTTGTGGCATAAGATATGGACTATTTTGGAGAAGGAGCCATGTGCTACCAAGAAAAAATGTACTCACTTGTTGATGGATGAAATATTCTACATATGTCTGTTCAGTCTAAATTATTGATGGTATTATTTGGTTCTATCCTTTTTTTAGGTTTTTTTGTTTGTTTGTTTGTTTGTTTTAGAAAATCTTCCCAGTAGTGAGAGAGGTGTGGTAAGGTCACCCAGTACCCAGTATTATTGTGTTGTGGTTTATTTGATTCTTGAAATTGAAAAGGGATTGCTTGATGTACATAGATGGTCCATTGTTTGGGGCATAAATATTTGCAATCATTATGTTTACTGATGTATAATTCCCTACTGTAGATTGAAATGTCCTTCATTGTCCCTTCTGATTAACTTTGAATTGAAGTCCTCTTTATCTGATATGATGATGGAAACCCCTGCTTGTTTATGTACTCTGTGAGCATATGTTTTCTTCCCCATCCTTTCACCTTCAGGCTTTGGATCTCTTTGCCTATGAGGTGAGTCTCTTGGTCCCATCACATTGTTGGATCTTGTTTTTTAATCCAATCTGCCAGTCTATGTCTTTTGATTGATGAGTTTAGGCCAGTAACATTCAAAGTGATTATTGAGATATGATTTGTATTCCTGGTCATTTTGGTTTGTTTCTGGTTTTTAATTTGAATTAGTTTCTCCTTAGAATATTCCTTTGGTGTAGTTTCTCCCTTTGAAAGTTTTCACTTTTTTCTTTCACTTCATCCTCATGGAATATTTTGTTGAGAATGATCAGTAGTGCAGGCTTTCTAATTGTGAGTTCTTTTAACTTTTTTTTATCACTGAAGGTTTTTATTTCATATTCAGATCTGAAACTTAAAGTTGCTGAATATAAAATTCTTAGTGGAGATCCATTTTCTTTCAGAGTTTGAAATATCTTCTTCCATGACATCCTAGTTTTGAGGGTCTGGGTTGAGAAATTAGTTCAGATCTGAATTGGTATCCCCCATATGTAATTGACTTTTTTCTCTCATGTCCTTTAAGATTTTATCCTCATTCTGTATTTTAATCATCCTCATTATTTCTTGGTGTGGGTCTGTATATTTGGGTTCCTGTAAGACTCTTATATTTGATTTTACATTTCATTCTTTAGGTTTGGGACATTTTCTGATTTTGTCATTGAAAAGATTGTGCATTCCTTTGGTTTGTATCTCTGCTCCTTCATTTACACTGAAAACTTTTAAATTTGGTCATTTCATGTTAGACCATAATTCTTGAAAGTTCTCTTCATGGATTCTTATCATCCTATCTGCATGGTCAACTTTATTTTCAATATTAAATATTTTGTCTTCATTGCCTGAGGTTCTGTCTTCCAAATGGTCTAGGCTGTTGCTGATCTTTTCCATTGAATTTAAAATTTGGTTTATTGATCCCTTCATTTCAAGGATATCTGCTTGGTTTTGTTTTCAGAATATCTAAATCTTTATTGAAGTGATCTTTCACTTCCTGTATTTTCTCTTTGACTTCACTCTTTATATTATCCTTTACTTCATAGATAAGTTCAACTATGTACATTCTAAACTCCTTCTCAGACATTTCTTCTAGTGTCATCAGTGGATTCTCTTATTGGGGCATCTTGGTTGGTTTGGGGTCCTTTGTTCCCTTATTTTCCCATGTTGCTTCTGTGTTTTCCCATCTAGTTGTATGGATCTGAGGCAGTACAGATTCTGCCCTATAGACCTATATTTTCCCTGAAGATTTCCAGTACCCCACCTTTAAAGGAAGATCAATACAATAGCACCCCGTGTAAACAACATATAGCCTTAAATCTAATAGATCCCACCAAGTCATCCACTGCTTTCTCACTATAAACAGAAATGATGAGTTCAAGCACTGTCTACAATATAAACAGAAAATTTGCTAAAAGGGTTTACAACTTCAAATGGTGGACAGAGAGAGAACAGAAATACTGTAGAACATGATGGAGGAGAGAAACTAGAAGTATAAATCCACAGGAGAAGTGAAAGAAAAACCAACAGAGATTGGATGTTAGTTGAAGAAAAGGTAGAAAGGGAATCCAGGAAAACAGACAAATGAGAGGAAGAATACCTACAAAGAGAAGAATATTTAAAATATAAGAATATACAACAGAACTGCAAAACACCATGTATATGTCACCATCTTCAACAAACTGCTGCATGAAAAATACATTGCTCCAAATATGGTGGAGAGAAATGCTAGAGAAGAAAAAATAAAAATAAAATAAATCTTGAAGGAAAACTGAACAGCTGTCTCTATTGGCATTTGAAAGTTTCTCATTCCTGTCTCTGACTTCTCACAAGTTTGCCTGGCCCAGACCAGCCCTGGCAAACCCATTCACTATCCCACTGATCTGGCGTTCAGATATCCCAGGTTTGGCCACATTGCACTCCTGAGATCCCACTGCCACTGGAATTTGGAGAGAGACCACCAGGGATAAGCAATCCTGAGGAACAGCAACTACATGATGGCCAGCAGCACTCCCAGGAGGAAGTCCCCAGGCACAGCCAAACCATAGTCATCCTGACACTGAACCCCCAGGTCCTGGCCCCTGTCCCCAGACAGGTTGGATGGCAGTGGAAGCAAACTTGCTGGCACCCCACCTCCCCAGTCCCTGGCCAGCATCTCAAGATGGATTCAGTCACATGCAACCACACCTGAAGTCTCCCTGGCAGCAGACCTCTCGGTGGTGGTGTAAATGGTAGTGGTGGGGGTCAGCAGCAGCTGCAGAGGGTCATGACATTGGCAGCAGGTGCAGGGTGAGCCGCAGCAGCAGCTGTGCCTGCAGCTTCAGTGGCACCCAGAGATAAGACCTCCAAGTGACCTCCGGGGGGCAGCAGAGGCATTGGTGGCAGCAGTGTAGATGGCCTGCAGCTGTGGCCTCAGGAGCAGCTGTGCCCAAGAGTCTTTCTTCTCATTCTTGTTTCCTTTACTGTGCAGAAGACATTTAATTTGATGCCATCCCATTATTAACTCTTGGTATTTTTTCCTGAATTTTAGAAGTTCTATTGAGAAAGTTGTCACCTGTGCCTATATGCTGGAGTGTTGACCCTTGGTTTTCTTCCAGGAGTTAGCCAGTTTCTGGCCTAATTCCTAAGTCTTTGATCCATTTTCAGTGGATTTTTGCTCAGGGTGAGAGATAAGAGTTCAGTGTAATTATTCTACATCTAGATAATCAGTTTTCCCAGCACCATTTGTTAAAAAGGCTATCTGTTCTCCAATATATGTTTTTGGCATCTTTGTTCTTCAGATAACTGTAACTGATTCATCTCTGTATTTTCTACTCTGTACCATTAGTCCATATATCTCTTTTATGTCAGTACAATGAATTTTATAACAATAGTTGTATAGTTTAGTTGAACTCTGGTATTGTAATGTCTTCATCATTGCTAATGGGGCTTAAAATTGCTTTGGCTATTCTGTGTTTTTAATTCTTCAAAATTAATTTTAAACTTGATTTTTCTAGTTCTGTGAAGAATACCATTGGGTTTTTTTATTTGTTGTTTTAGATACATCATTGGAGTGTATTTTGACATATTGTACATACATGGAAATCAACCCATTCCAGTTAGGATCCCACTCTTGTGGCTGTATATAATGTGGAGCCATTGGGGTTTTTAATGAGTATTTCATCAAATCTGTATATTGGTTTTCGTAGTATGGCCATTGTAATATCAATTCTGCCCACCCATCAACACTGTATCTCTCCCTTTCAATGGGAGGCCTTTACATCTTCAATGTTCTCCAGTGTTCTATAGTTTTCATTGTAGAGGTCATTCGCCTCCTTGATTATATTTATTCCTAAGGGTGTGTGTACTTGTGGTTGTGTGTGTGTGTGTGTATGTGTATGTGTGTGTGTATGTGTAGAGAGAGAGAGAGACAAGCTATTGTTAATAGGATGGTTTTCCTGATATTTTTCTCAGCAGATTCAGTATTGGTATATATAAAAGCTATTGATTTTTGTTTGTTGATTTTATAAGATTATACATCAGGACCAAATTGGTTTTATCCCGGGAATGCAAGGATAGATCAACATACACAAAACAATAAGTGTAGTGTATCACATAAGTAGAATTGAGGACAAAAAATCACTTAGTCATGTCAATAGATACAGAGGAAACCTTTGACCAAATTCAGAACCCATTCATGACAAAATACACTGAAGAAATGAGGGGTAAATGGAAAGTACTTCAATATCATAAAGGCTGTGTACAAAAATTCTTAAAGTCACCATCATAATAAATGGAGAAAAACTGAAAGCACTTTCTTTAAAATCTGGAAAAAGACAAGGATCCATTGTCACCATTCCAATTCAATATAGTACTAGAAATTCTGGCCAGAGTAATTAAGCAGGAAAAGAAAATAAAAATAGGAAAGAAAGAAGTCAAATTATATCTCTTTGCAGATTATATAATCCAATACTTAAAAAATCCAAAAAGCTCAACCAAAAGGCTGCTAGAGCTAATAGACAAATTTGCCTTTATATTTCTAAGTATACACATGACAAGTTTCAGCTCAGGAGTGGTGACTGTAAAACACACTTATGTGTTTGTCCTCAGTAAGCACACAAGAGGGCTGTCATCAGAGAATGATGGCAGGTTCAAAGATCTGCTGAGTATGTAGCTGAGAGGTAGAGTGCTTGCCAAGCATGAGTGAGGCCCTTGGTCACAGAGTGGGTTCCATTGAGTGGCCTTACCTGACCATATCACAAAAAAAAAAAAAAGATGACTATGTTAGTTACCTTTCCATTGCTGTGACAAAATACCTAGAATGAATAGGTTCTAGGGAGCAAATGCTTATTTTGACCCATGTTTTCATAGGTTTCACTTCATAGTCACTTGGCCATGTTGCTTTGGACCTGAGGCAAGAGTGCATGATGGCCTGTTCACTTCAAGGCAGTTGAGAAACACAAAGGTGAAATTTGCCAAGACGAAGTCGTGGGGAAAAAGGAGAATTGTGGGATGGGAATGTTATAAATATGTCTGATTTTCTCTTTCTTTGTAGGGATTTTAATTTCTGTGTGGTTTACAAGAGTGATAGCAACAAATATAAGAACTTAAAGCTACTGCTGGGGTGATTCTTCTTAGTATCCAGGACTTCCTGGTATCTTGGTATAATGGTCCAAGGACAGAGGTCAGAAATTCTTGCTGAACGTCATGGAACTTGGTGGATCCTTGATATACAATAATTGATGGGTTTGGGTCACTGGAGACTCAAATCAAATGTAAATGCAAATGAGAATATTTTGACAAACTTATTGTGAGTTAAAATCACTTTCTTGATTCCTCCCTTTTTTCCTCCCTCCATCCACAGCTATCTCATATATTTATGGGGTACAGTGTGGAACTTGATTCCCTGTATACAACGTGTGATGATTACTCTACTGTGCTATAAAACACAGAGCTGTTCATTCTATCCACCTGCATTCCTAAACACAGACCATTGTGACAAATGTTTTGTAGGTTCAAAGCACTTTTCCTTCCCTTCTTTCCTCCTTCCTTTTACCTTTGCTCAACATCCCTCATGATAAAAACTTGTATTTCATATTAAAGGAAACCACCCACAGGAATTTTGAGGGCATATTTGAGCATGAGAGTACAAATCTGTTTTTCTCTTCCAATGTGGACACAAGTATCTTTAAATTTTTCAATTCTCTGGCTGGCTCTTGGCATCTAGTTCCATAGCCATGTGATCATTGTCACCAGAAAAGTCCCCGGAGCTTTTCAGTTCTTTTGACATATTGACACAAAAGGTAGAATTGGGTCATCTCACAGTGTGCAGCCTTGAAAAACAGAAACAATATCAAAATGGCATAGGTTGTGCTTATCAATAGGGAAAGAGGAAGTCAAATTTGTTCATGAAAAGGAAAATTTTTAACCTTGTCTAGAAGTAAAAATTGCAGAATGTTAGACAATACTTACTGCCCCAATTGGAGCATTAGGGGGAGGATAATACTGTCCATGTGTATTTACTCCAACACCATGTCCCTTGTTTTTACTGGCCATGACACATTTATTTCTTTCAATGCTTGTTAGTATTTTTTGGTGAAGGAGATGAGAGTCTGGGTCTATGCTGCTGTTTCACCTCTCAGGATCTCTGTGTCACTCCACTCTCTCACATCATTGTGAACAATTTAGAGAGTACCACAGAATTGGCCCTGCCAATTTGGAATTCCACAGAGTTGCACTGAGTCTGCACTGCATCCATGCCCCTTTTCGGAGGATCAGGTGAAATGCATGCATCCTCCCTGGAGAATGAGGCAGCATCCTGAGTGATATCGGCCTTGAAGATTTTTCCCTTTCTACTAAAGACACTTGTTCAAAATGTAGGTGAATAGTGGTTGTAAAGTCCCAGGAAATTTTCATTTCCCTTCTAGTCTCCACTAATTGCGTCCCTCGATGACCATTATTAATCCCTGAAAAAATGCTCCTTGTTCTACCTGAGATGACTTTACCTTCCTTTTCCAAATGCAAAAGTCTATACATTTTTCAGACTGTATCAGTCAACTTCTCACTGCTATGATCAAAGTGCCAGGCAAGAACTTAGAGGAGGAAAATTTATTTTGAGGTCATGGTTTCAGGGGTCTCTGTCCATGGTCAGCTCACTCATTCCACTGTCCTGGGCCCAAGATGAGGCAGATCATCAAGGCAGAAATGTATGGCAGAGAAAATTGTTCCCTACATGGCAAGCAAAAAGAGACAGAGGCAGAGAAAAAAAGGAACCAGAGACAGATATGGCTCAGTCCCCAATAACTTATTTCTTCCAATCACAACACATGTACTTATAATTGTCACCCACTTGTCCATTGAAATTATTAATCCATAAAATGGATCAATCCACTAATAAGGTTACAGCTCTCATAATCTAGCCATTTCACCTCTGAACATTGCTGCATCACCTATTATATCAATAGAAGATTATGTAAGTAAATGATGGTATACCCACTCATTAAATACCATGGAGCTATAAGAAAAATGAAAGAGTTTTCCTCGTATCAATATGGGGAAAAAATCTCCCTATACCCTGTTAAATCAAAAAAGCAAGTTTCATATCTCTTTAAATAGTGTGTTATTATTCACATAGAAACTTTGTACTTATGTACCTGTTCATTTTGTTTATTCTTAAAACCTTATGAGTATATTACCTGGACACTACTTAAATTGAAATTTGAAGTAATTTTAAGGTAAAATATGAATTTAACTAGTAGCACAAGATAGTGTAAATGGAACACTAATGGAATAAATCAATAGCGTATAGAATTATCCTTTATAAAACTAAGTTTATAAACATTGAAAATTTTGTAAATAAGGCTCAAAATCAAATATGAGAACACCTATCTTCACAAAAAAACCAAAGAATGCAAATTATACAATAAGATGTCCCCCTAATTTGCTAAACATTTTAAAATCTGTAGAATAATTTGACTTACAGAAATTTTGAAAAGTAGAAAGAATGCCTGTTTCCCCTTAATCTAAATTCCTCAAATATTACTATTTTTCCACATTTTGTCTAGGATTCATTCTCAACATATAAAGATATACTGACAAAGGGATAGATAGAGTTTTTCTCATGCAATGGAAATAGGGAGAAGTAGATCAGAGAATACAATTTTGTAGCTCTAAAAGATAAATCAGTCTCCAGATCTAAAGCATGGGAACTACACCTAACAGTGTTATATTTTATATTGAAAATTGCTTAGAGAGTAAATTTAAGACACACTTATCACAAAAAATGCTAACTACAGAAAGTGACGGATATATTGATTCACTTCACAATATACAAGTCATTTCACTACATACATGTATACTAAAACAGCATGTAGAACACATTAAATATATGCAATAAAAATAACATTTTTTCTAAACTTTTTGAAAATCATCAAGATGATGGCCTTTTATCTCTAGATAATAAATGAGTCATCCAACAGCCAAGGACATTCTCTGAAATAAGCAAAACATAATTTTCAAAACCAGCAAGTTAATATTTATGCAATTCTATCAACTCATTTATAGAGTTTTGCCCCAATAACATCCTTTATCTAATACAGGACCCAATCCAAGATCCCATCTTGCATTCAGGTGTCATAAGTGTTTAAATCACAAGAATTCAACCTTTGTCTTTACATGTTTGAAGAGTGACGGGCAGTAATTTTACAGAGGATTCTTTGAGTTTTCCTTATTCCTTTTTTCAGGATTACACTAAGGTTATGTGTTTGGAGTAGAAATACTACAGTAATGATGCTTGTCCCACCAGTGAAGATGTTTGTCACATGAGGAGGCACATGGCATTGACTTACATGACTCCTGTTGATGTTAACCTGGGGAAATGGTGAAAAGGGGGCTGTGAAGTTCTATTTTTATCCACTTGAAATTAATAACTCTATTGTGGGAGACTCAGATTATTTAAAATTTCATTTCTCAATGAACACATATTTAATGGCAGAGTTGGATATTGTTAAGAGCACTTTCAAAAGATAGGCGATTCAATTTAACACTGTGCATCAAATGTCTTTATTATCTGCTACACAGTAAATTCACTATAGTCAATGATCTAAAAGAAAAGCAGAAATAGAGGTACCTATTTCTACTCAAGAATATTTTCCACAATATCATGAATAGTAGTAAAAAATTAGAAACAACTTAAAATGGATAGTTAAGTTATGGAATATCCATGAGGAATTACACATAATTAAAATGAAATTTTTGAAGATGGACAAAAGATAGAACACCACTAACATATCCAGTGAACTTGTCTTCCACCTATTATGCTCACTCAGTTTGGAGTCAGTGTCACTCTAAACCCAAGGACCAGTACCAAGGCTCAGCCTCTATTTCTCATCTAGTTTCACTGTCCTGATCCACAGCTTCTTCATGGCCTTCTTCACCTCAGCATTTCTCAGGGAGTAGATGACAGGGTTGAGGAGTGGCGTCACCACTGTGTAGAACACGGCTACCATCTTGTCTACATGCAGAGTGGCAGAAGGTCTCAGATAGATGAAGACACAGGGTACAAAGAACAACATAACCACGGTGATGTGGGACCCACAGGTGGAGAGGGCTTTACGTCTTCCCTCAGAGCTCTGAGTTCTCAGATGAAACAGGATGACCACATAGGACACCAAAAGGACCACAAAGCTGATCACAGACAGGGTCCCCCCATTGGCAACAATCAGTAGACCAATGAGGAAAGCGTCTGAACAGGAAAGTTCAAGAAGGGGAAGCACATCACAGAAATAGTGGTCAATCACATTGGGACCACAGAAGGGCAGTTGGAAGATGAGAAGAATCTGGGCAAAGGAATGCACAAAGCCTCCCAACCATGCCATTCCCACCAGGACCATACACACCTGCTGGTTCATGATGGTGGTATAGTTGAGGGGCTTGCAGATGGCCACATAGCGGTCATAGGCCATCACCGTGAGCACAAACATTTCAATGCCACCAAAGAAATGGATGAAGAAAAGCTGTGTCATGCAGCCCCACCAAGATATGGTTTTCCTTTCAGCCAGCAGATCTGAGATGAGTTTGGGCGCTGTAGTAGAGGAGTAGCAGATCTCCACGAAGGACAGGTAGCTGAGGAAGAAGTACATGGGGGACCCCAGACTTCTGCTGGTCATGACAGTGAGCACAATGAGGAAGTTCCCCAGCACAATCGCCATGTACAAGAGCAGAAAAATCACAAAGCAAACCCTCTGCACCTCCCAAATGGGAGACAGTCCCAGGAAGATGAATTCAGTCACATTGCGTATAGCAGCCATGAGGTCACCACCAAGAGAAAGCTACTGGGTTTGTTTGATCTGAAATGATAAAGACTTCATGAACTGGGTGAGTTACATAGAGACACTTGCCTGTCTGAGTTGGTGGTGAGCTAGATATTGAAAGATAAATCTCCTTTCTAGAAGAAAGGAAGAGCATTCCAAGAATGGAAAGAGCAACCGTAAATGCATCATGTGTGGCTGGAATAAAGGGAAAATAACAACTAAAAAATCTAACTCTGTTAAGAGAGATTAGTACCTGTTTATGAAGATTTGTTATGAATTCAACCATTTCTCCTTCAAAGAAACAGGGAGTCATCAAGAATATTTTTCAGGAAATTAAAATCATTTTGTATATAGGGTTTGAATTCGTGAAAACAGAGAGAGGAAGGGTGACCTATTAAAAAAGTCAATAAATACCCTACTTAGACCATATGGGGCACAGTTCAATGTGACTGTCCTTGTAACATAACTTGCTATTATTTACAAATGTTTTAAATTATCATGCACCTGCAACTTTACTGAACTGCTCTTCTCTTTGCTTGTTTCCTAAAATTGGCTTCCAAAACAGTGTTCTCAACCTGTCCACATGCCCTTCAGAGGCTTTGGCGCCTTTAATGTCCTTTGGTGCACCTCCCTGGACTCAGTACCCACAACAGGACCACAAAGCTATGTCTGAGTTCTTATTTCTGCCTCCCCCCCCCCCATTCTTATCCTCTCTAGTTGGACACTGTGCCCCTTTTGCTTCCTAAAGATACATTCAATCCATGGACACTTCTCTTCAAAGATATTTTCATTTCCTCCAATCATATCCCTCAGCCCTCCACCAAAGACCACTCACTCTGTGACTCATCCCTCTCCACATCCTAGTCTTTCCACACTTTGTCATCCCCCAGACTCCCCACTGACTGACTGGAAGACTGTCCTGGTGCTTGCTGGATTTTGAGCTAACTGAGGTCAATGTGGTCTCATACAGTAAGACTCCAGAGCACCTGAGCCTGGGAGGCCGACCACTTGCACTCATGCCACAAAGGTTCCTTTCTTTACTGCTGAAGAATAAGGTGACTGAAGACCACCAGGAGCCAGAAGGAATTCACTGAGAGAACTTACAATTACAGAAACAGAAGGCAGAGTCCATACCTAAAGTCTTAGATCTGTGATATATATAAAGTTCTCTTTGTTGTTGCTGTTTGTTTCCAGTACATGCTAAGTAAGCACTCTATCACTGACAAGTACCCTCAGACTTTTTTATTTTTTTGAGACAGGGTCTCCCTATGTTGCTCAGGTTAACTTCAAACTTGTGATCCTCCAACTCAATACTCCTGAATAACAGATTACAGGATTGTACCACTGAGCCCAGCTACAACGTTGTTCAGGTTTTCTGACACTAAAAGTTCAAATGAGCATGCAGATCATACCTACCTCACACAATAATGCCATGAATCCCACTCCCAGCACCATATTAAGTTGACATCCTCTGTATTGCCTTGGATTCCTCTAATATACCAGAAATCTATGTCCCAAGACCCTCACAACCAGTGGCCCCTTTTTTTCAGGATGTTGTGGAATCCCAGGACTTCACAATGGACTATATTGATTTATGTGGCCACCTGCCCCACTGTAGTCTAAGCCTCCTGAGGAGAGATTGCATCTTCTCACCACTCCATCCCCAATGCTTACTCCAGTGACTGCCACCTAATAGCACTCAGTGAGTGTTGCTGGGGTGAGTGACAGTGGGTGTGTCTTCCCTGACCTTCTTAAAAGGTGTGTGCTGTATCATAGGTTTTCAAATAGTACTGTAAGTGCTAAGGTCCCCAAGGACCAAGACCACACCTTCATTTCTAAATGTCAGAGCACAGAACTGTCACCAACACCAGACTCACAAAAAGAATTTTGTAAAACATCATGAGCCTCAGGGCCCATTCCCTTAAGAGTGAAATCAATCATCACATACCAAAGAATTCCATGTAAACAAAACAACACCAGTGTTTCTGTGACTTCGCTGTTCTCACCTCAGCAAGGCAGAAACGCAAATTCCACCCTGACAACAGCCCTGGGCTCATGCAAGCTGCCAGCGAGCCAAAGGAGAAGCATTAGGCCAAACAGAAAAAGAACTCCTGCTTTCCAGGAATCCCAACAGAGGGGATCTGTTCCATTTGCAGCCTTAGACTTGGGAATGTGGGAGATTGAGGCGCTAGAGTCTCAAATCCACCTGACACTTAAAAACAAGAGCAAAGTGGACTCACCTCCCAGGCATTCCCCACAGAACTAAGAACCCTGACTGCTCAGCCTTAAGTCCATACTGATTAAGGGACACCTGGGAAGAAGGCATGATCAGGTGAGAGGAGGTCTCCAGGGGTCTGTACCCTTTCCCCTTCCTAATCAGGGAGAATATCTCAGGGGAAGCAGGACCTCACAGGCCTTGTAGAGAAAAAGAAAACAATGAGAAATGTGAACAAATTAAATTCACTCAGGGCTCAGAGAGCACTCACCTGAATGGAGCTGTTGACAAGGCAATGATACCTCTCCTGCTCATCAGGAGCTTAATTGTGTGGCTTGATATACAATGAACAGTACTCAAGAGGGTGGGTCCAAGACTTAGGGAAACTGAAATGGCACATCTCAAAGCCTGTGGTGGAGAAGAGGTATGGATGGGTGGTTCCCAGCCAGGGGTGATTTTACCCCAGAGGACACTGGGTCATGTGTAGAGCCACTGGATGTTGTCCCAGCTGGCTGGTGAGGGAGGTGCTGCTGACATGAAGCACGGAAGATCCCAGGGGACTGTGACACATCCTACAAGGCACAGGACTGTCCACATGGCAGAGAATTCCCCAGCCCAGTGTCCATAGGACTGCCCTGGAGATAGCCTGCTCTAGATGAAGCAGACTTACTCTGAATTCCTAAGCTCTGAAATTAGGTGTGGAGTACATGGGAATTCCCTACAGTGCTTTGACCACACCTCTGTGTGTTTTACATTTAGTGTGATAGGATATTTTAGAGATGTCATAAGAGAACTTCATAAAAAGAATGGCTGTATGCAAACACTCCACTCCATGTCACCTCAGCCTTAATTAAAATGAGAACTGAAACAAAGTGCCCTAAGTGTCAACTAGTGACTAAGGAGAAAACCAAGATGAGGCATGTCAAGGTTTACAGAGATGTTTGACATGATTGTCATTTACAGAGAAAAAAACACAGGGAAGAAGTCTAGCAAGTAATTACATGAAGTCTGAAATATTTAGGTGAAATCTCTATGTATTCTGCAGTAATTCTCATGAAGTTGAGTTTGTGTGAAAATCTGTAATATTATGGTCTATATGCAAAGTTTTGGTTTTCTAAGGATATCGAATTTTAGTAGGCAACTATATATGTTTTAAGGAAACTACACTTTTAAAAATACCTGTGGTATAAAACTGTGCTTGTTTACCTAAAACTGTAAATTGTGTTGGGTTTAGAGGTTGATTTTATTTTCTATTCTGGTAAAGATTAACTCATTAACTACAACCTTTGCTATGGTTTGGATATGTGATGTCACCCAAAAGTTCATGCCTGAGACTGCAGGAATTGTTCAGAGGTGGAATAGTGGATTGTAAGAGTTGACCTAATCAATAGGTTAATTTCCTGAGCTGCTTTCCTCCTCTACACCTTTGAACCAAGGGCACTGGAGTTTACCATCTATAGACTGAGACCTCTGAAACTGTAATCCCTAATAAACTTCCTCTCCACTGATAATTCTTGGCAGGTCTTTTGGTCAAAGGGACAAAAATACTAACTAAAACAACCTTGGTTTTCCAGTTCCAAGTAGTCTCCATCAACCCTCTTCCCTGTCGAACTAGGAATATATGCATATATCTCCTACCTGGGAAAAGTTATTTTGCATGTATAACAAATGAATGCCCATCAGCTTATGCTTTTCTTTAAACAAAGGGGAATATTCAAAAATGGTCATAGCAGTTTTCATTTACCAGAGACAAATCCTGAAATAACTTGAACTCTACCAACAAGAGAATTTTTTTGTGTGGTAGTGTTCTCTTGAAATGATTTATTATTTACTAAATCAAAAGACCTGAGTATTGGAACTCACAACAAAGAGACTCTCAAAAACATGACACTGAGTGAATGAAGCCATAAACAAAAGTGTATGTGCTTCAAATTTACATTTATAGTAGGCTAGGAAGAGGTTTACTAATCCATGATGATAGAAATTAGATGAGTAGGTGCCAGTTAGGGTTAGACTTTACCTGGGAGGAGTCATGAGAAGTTTCTGGGATGTTAGAAATAGTCCACATCTTGTTTGGGAGTTTCAGTCCCCAATTTATATATTTGTCAAAAATCATTTGTCACAGAAGGTGGGAATTTTCCCTTGGAGGGGGTGAGGCGACAGAGCACAATCAACTCTGGGAGACAGGTTCTGGGACGCAATCTCATCTTTAATCAGGAAGCATACATGTTTTATAGAGGAGGGAGCCAAGGAGTAAAGAGAAGCAATGTTGCAAGAGCCTTTCAGAGCAATCCAGCAAGAAACTGCACAGTGCGTAAGAAGGGAGAGAGGGGAGTTGTGGTGAGACTCTCCTGAGGCACTGCTCCATCCGTGGGTTGGTCACTTGAGAGTGCGCTGCCCAAGCAAGATAATCCTGGGTGTTCCACAGGATTGCACCCATTCCACAGTCACAGGGGTGCATATGGCTCAGTGGCTCTTTGTACATCTCCCACAATCATTGAGTTATCCACTAAAGGTTTTTACATGCCACTGAATCACAGAGAGCTGCTGTTGCTGTGAGCCTGCACAATCATAAAGTGGAGTTGGATGTCAGACTTCATTCAAATCAATTCAGCATCAGAGTTAGGTCCTTACCTACCTCTCATGTCCAGGTGAACCACCTCTAGGAAACCACCTCACCAAAACCTCCTGTGGCAGACTCTTCCTCCCTGGTGACAGACCATGATGCTGTTCTCAGAAATCTACCCAGACCCAGGGAGAAACTGCCACATTTAGGCATATCATGTAATCCCATTCTCTTTGGCCAACACTCACATTCAGCCTCCTTTGCATGTAGAGATAGACCCAAGACCTAGTTCTGGCCAACAGAATAAGAATAGGAGAAATTTTGTTAGGGATTTTTCTCAGATTTATTTCCCAAAATATGGAATGGGCCTCTCTCACCTTTAATGACATGAGCATGCTTGGAGCAGCTGCTGTACTGCATCTTGTAACCATGAAGACAGCCCAGAGAGCCAAGCAGGTGTCAATCCAGTTTACCACCATTTTAGGATTAAAAAAACATCCTTGAACTACTGACCTCCAAACTCAAACTCCAAATTGAGTCAGTAATGCATGATTCTGTGGCTTCAACCAAGGCTGGACAACTTTTCCTGTAAAGTTCCAAGGGTAAATATTTTGGGTTTACAGACTACGCAGCCTGTGTGACAGCTGCCCTATTCCGCCCAAGTAGCCTTGAAACATAGATAACATGTAACACATGGCTGACTGTCTTCCACTAAAACTGTACGTAATAAAATTTGAATTCCACATAACCATCATGGGTCACAAAATCTTCTGTTTGTTTTCTAATACCTTTTTAAAATGTAATCACCCTATGATCTGAGGATCATAGGCCACACAAGAACAGGCAGTGAGCTGATTTGACTGAAGCCACTGTCCTTCAAGGTGAATCGTGTTACAACCAAATGCTTTCCTGGCTACATCACTGCGTGCATGTCACTGGCTGTACCTTAGAGCCCACACAACCACTGTCTAGAAAACGTCTTTTAAAATTGTTTGCATGCAGATAACCAAGGTTAATAATGGTTGCCTTGCATTTTGCCTCCCAGAGATATTTAGATTCTCACAACACCACACTTGCTCACGAAATAAAGCTCCTACCATGGAATTTCAGGCAAGAGAACCAGGCTGTTGGGAGGAAGACACCCAATAAAGTAGAGAAGCCATTCTGAGACTCCCCCATGATCACATTCAAAAGGAGAACCAGCCAAAACATCAATTTTTGTCTGTGAGTGCCATGATCCTTCCCCTACCCACACATGCTAACACCAGAGGTGAAGTAAATAAAGCCAAGGTCACACTGCTGTTAGGTGACAGTGGAATTCCCCTCCAGGTGATCCATCCCTAAATTCTAAACACTTTCCACTGCTGACTACTGAAGAAGAGTTGGAAAGCATACTAATTTAAACATGCCGTACTATACTGACAGCTCTGCAGGGCTGGTAAAGACAGCATGGAGGTAAAGTGACTCACTTAACACACAGGAAAAAGACGGACAGGTGAACTTGTGCTCTGCTCCTTCACAGGTGACTAGAGTCAGATAGTACTTTTAGTGACCCTGTTCATACTATTTTCTGATTTGTGTTTTCATTTTTGAGTTCACTTTCTTGTCCCATAATCTTCTCATGAAGTTTTTTGCCCTTATATTTCTTTTCTCTTTTTTTATTTCACTTTTAGTTTTAATTCTTCCCATAGTTTTATTGTGCATTAGAGTCATACATAATGGTGGGATTTTGTGACGTATTCATATATGCACACAACGTAACAACATAATTTGACCAATATCACCCCCCAACACTTCCCCTCTCTCCCTGTGTCCCTCCCTAGGTCCCTTTCCTCTACTCTACTGATCTCCCTTTGATTGGTTTTCATGAGATCCCCCCTCCCACCTCCTTTTTTCCTTTTCCTCTTTAGATTCCACGTGTGATAGAAAATGTATATGACCTTGTAACTTCTGAATTTGACTTATTTTGCTTGACATAATGTTCTCAAGTTACATTATGTCATTTTCACTTTCTTGATAATGACATAATTTCATTATTCTTTATGGCTGACTAAAACTCCACTGTGCATATACCACAATTACTTTATCCATTCATTATCGATGAACCACTAGACTGCTTTTATAGTTTGAATATTGTGAATTATGTTGCTTAAGAAAATGGGTATACATGCATTACAATATTATGATAAATTATTCTTGAGGATAGATACTGAGAAATGGTATAGCTGGGTCAGAGAGCGGATTCCTTTCAAGGAATCTCCATGCATATTTCCATAGTGATTTTACTAATTTACAATTCCATCAACAGTGTAAAAGTGTTCCCTGTTCTCCACATCCTCTCCAGCATTTATCATTATTTATTTTCTTGAGGGATACCCTTCTGAAAGGAATGGGATGAACTCTCGGGGTAGTTTTAATTATCATTTACCAAATTACTAAGAATGTTGTATGTTTTTTTCATATATTTGTTGGCTGTTTGTATTCCCAATTTTGAAAGAACTGTCTGTTTCATGTGCTTTTGCCCATTTATTAATTGGCAAATTACTAAACTATTAATTAATAATTAATTAATTATTTGTTGTTGTTTAGGTGGGATTTTTTAGCTCTTTAAATAGTCTCCATATTAATCTTCTGTCAGAAGAGTAGCTAGCCAAGATTTTCTCCAATTTTGTAGGTTCTTTCTTCTCATTCTTTTTCTTTAATTTTTAATTTGTTCTAACTAGTTATACATGCCAGTAGAATACATTTATACATTTTGATAAATCATACATAAATGGAGTATAATTTCACATTTTTCTGAGTATACATATTGTAGGATCACATTGGTCAAGCAGTCATACAGATGAAATAATAATGCCCGTTTCACTCTACTATCCTTCCAACCCCCAAACCCCCTCCCCTCCCTTCACTACTCTCTACCTAATCTAAAATAACTCTATTCTTCCCTAGTGCCCTCCACTTATTGTGAATTAGCATCTGCATATCAGAGAAAACATTCAATCTTTGGTTTTTTGGGTTTAGCTTATTTCATTTAGCATGATATTCTCCAACTCCATCCATATCATAATTTCATTATTCTTTAAAGCTGAGTAATATTCCATCATAGATATACAACATTTTCCCTATCCATTCATCTTTTGAAGGATACCTAGGTTGGCTCCAGAGTACAGCTATTGTGAGTTGAGCTGCTATAAACACACTTATGTCGCTGTGTCACTTTAGTATTTGATTCTAAGTCCTTTGGGTATAAAACGAGGAGTGAGGTGACTAGGTCAAATGGTGTCTCCATTCCAAGTTTTCTGAGGAATCTCCATACTGATTTCCATAGTGGTTGAACCAATTTGCAGTCCCACCAGCAAACTATGTGTGTACCTTTCTCCCCACATCCTTACCAACGCTTATTATTGCTTGTATTCTTGATAAATGACATTCTGACTGGAGTGAGATGAAATCTTAGAGGAGTTTTGATTTGTATTTCTCTAATTGCTAGAAATGATGGACATTTTTCATCTATTTGTTGATTGATCGTATTTCTTCTTCTGTGAAGTGTCTGTTCAGTTCCTTAGCCCATTTGCATGTGGTAAAGATTTTCTCCAAATCTATAGACTCTCTCTTCACAATGTTGATTGTTTCTTTTGCTGAGAAAAAGCTTTTTAGTTTGAATGCATCCCATTTATTGATTCTTGGTTTAAGTTCTTGCACTTCACAGGTCTTGTTAAGGAAATCAGATCATATGTCAACATGGTGAACCTACTTTTTCTTCTAGTAGGAGCAGGGTCTCTGTTCTAGAGCCTAAGTCTTTGATTCACCTTGAGTTGAGTTCCATGCAGGGTGAGAGATAGAGGTTTAATTTCTTTTTGTTACATGTGGCTTTCCATGTTTCCCAGCACCATTGGTTGAATAGGCTCTTTTCTCCAGTGAATGTTTTGTCACCTTTGTCTAGTATGAGGTTATAACTGTATTTATGTGGGTTTGTCTCTGTGTCTTCTATTCTGTACCATTGGTCTACATGCCTGTTTGGTGCCAATACCATGCTGTTTTTATCACTGTAGCTCTGGAGTATAGTTTGAGGTCTGGTATTGTGATGCCTCCTGCTTCATTTTTCTTGTTAAGGATTTCCCTTTTTTTAAGAATTATCAAATTTATTAATTATTTGACCAGGTGAAAAATTTTGAATTAATAATTTTAAAGATATCTTTACTTTTGTCTGTTAACCCAATTTTTTTTATTTACTTATTGATTCATTGAACACAAATGCAGTACAGCTATTGTTTCACTGGTTGTACACAAAGTAGAGTCACACCATCTGTGCGTTCATGCTGTACACAGGGCAATGGTATCTGTCACACATTCTGTTATTATTTTACCCCCAACTCGCCCCCACCCCTCACTTCCCTCTATGCTATCGATCCTTCCTCCATTCTTGCCACCCTTCCACCCCGCAATATGCATCATCATTCATTTATCAGAGAGACCATTCAGCCTTTGGATTTTTGGGATTGGCTGATCTCACTTAGCATAACAGTCTCCAACATCATCCATTTACCTACAAATGTCATCATTTTATTCTTCTTTATGGCTGAGTAATATTCCATTGTGTATATATACCACAGTTTCTTTATCCATTCATCTACTGAAGGGCATCTAGGTTGATTCCATAATCTAGCTATTGTGAATTGAGCAGCTATGAACATTGATGTGGCTGCATCACTGAGGCAATCTGATTTTAAGTCCTTTGGGTATAGCCCAAGGAGTGGGATAGCAGGGTCAAATGGTGGATCCATTCCAAGTTTTCTAAGGAATCTCCACACTCCTTTCCAGAGTGGTTGCACCAACTTGCACTCCCACCAGCAATGTATGAGTGTACCCTTTTCCCCACATCCTCGCCAACACCTGTTGTTACCTGTGTTCTTAATAAAAGACATTCTAATTGGGGTAAGATGAAATCTTAAGGTGGTTTTGATTTGCATTTCTCTTATAACAAGGGATGTTGAACATTTTTTCATAAATCTGTTGATTGCTTGTAGATCTTCCTCTGTAAAATGTCTGTTCATTTCCTTGGCCCATTTATTGATTGGGTTATTAATGTTCTTGGTGTAAAGATTTTTGAGTACTTGGTAGATTCTGGAGATTAGTGCTCTATCTGAAGTGTGTGTGGCAAAGATTTTCTCCCATTCTGAAGGCTCTCTCTTCACATTGCTGATTGTTTCCTTTGCTGAGAAAAAGCTTTTTAGTTTGACTCTATCCCAATCATTGATTCCAGCTTTTATTTCTTGCGCTTTGGGAGTCATGTTAAGGAAATCTGGTCCTAGGCCAACATGATGAAGATTTGGACCTATTTTCTCTTCTATTAGGTGCAGAGTCTCTGGTCTAATTTCTAGGTCCTTGATCCATTTTGAGTTGAGTTTTGTACAGGGTGAGAGATATGGGTTTAGTTTCATTTTGCTGCATATGGATTTCCAGTTTTCCCAGCACCATTTGTTGAAGAGGCTGTCTTTTCTCCATTGCATGTTTTTGCCTCCTTTGTCAAGTATGAGATACCTGTACTTATTTGGGTTTGTCTCTGTGTCCTCTATTCTGTACCATTGATCTACCTGCCTATTTTGGTACCAATACCATGCTGTTTTTGTCACTATTGCTCTGTAGTATAGTTGGAGGTCTGGTATTGTGAAACCCCCTGCTTCGCTCTTCTTGCTAAGGATTGCTTTAGCAATTCTGGGTCTCTTATTCCTCCA
>JAJEJO010036306.1:0-31146 GCA_020662805.1 Glaucomys volans
TGTTAGCAAGGATAGTTACTGATCACTTGTGCAATTGCTGAGGACATAAAGGCCCAAACCCCTTGATGACACTACCTTGAGGCTTACAAGGGATACCTCATTAATCTTATGCAGACTTAGCTATCCTGACATATTACCTGACATATTACCTCATTATGTGAGGAAATACAGACATCCAGACCAATTGTGCCAGTTAACTAATGACCCTGTTTTCATTTTTCAAAAGGATTATTTTAAATAGATTTTCTTGGTTCATCCCTGTATTAACATCAGAATCAAAACATTCCAATTTTCTTGCTAAAACTCAGACCATACCATCCTCACCCATTCCTACACAACGTATCTTATGACATCCCTGAAAATAAAAAAGTCTGAAAATATGCTTCATTAGTAATGAACCTAGTTCTCAAATGATACAAGAAAACCAGGCTTTGCATAGCTCTTGTGGCTGCTGAATGACATCAGTGGAACCAAGCTTACGTATTCAGTGCCAATTCATACAAGTCTCTAATGATGTATATAAACATGCAAAGGACAACAAACTGAGTATTCCCAGTGTCATGTATAGCTGTGTTTTGTCTACATCTTTCAGTTTTCAATTTGATATTGGGGTTGTGTTGTGCAATGCTGAATTGTAGAAGCCCACTTCTTTGCCAGAGAGATTGCGGTGTGACCCAGAAGGCTTCATTGAAAACACTAGTGCTGGTGAAATTTGGAATTTCATTCCCTGCTGAAAGGCAACAGTGAAGCCTCAAAAGTGTTCAAACTGGACTTCAAAAGCCAAAAATGGAGAAGAGTCCATTTTAGACCCTGGTGAGCATTTTCATGTTGTATAACTTGTTGATGCAATACACTTGCCAGCAGATAAATGAAAGCATTAAAGCACCTGCATTCCTGATAGTCATCTCATCTTCAGGTATATCAACTCTTAAAAAATCTAGGTCCCTGGGAAGTGCCTGTTACTGGCACCATAGTTGGTTGCTGAATACATTCTTTAGAATGCTATTCCCATTAAATCTGAGATTTAACTATCAATTTGTGTTCACTTGATTGAACAGGGGAGGAAAGATCAAGATATTTAGAGGGTTGGCAGGAGCTAAAGGGGCTCACTAAGGTAGATGACTGCTTCTTGTGAAGGCCAGACTACATGATATGCTCTGCAGGGAAACAACTGAAGAAAGAGTCCAAAAGATGGCTTTGGAGAAAAATCCAGCAAAAACCTTTTTCAGTCGAATCTCAATATCTGCATAGTCATGAGGAGACAAAGTTGTATTCCTCTCCATTGAAGTAAAAAGAGAATTATAGCTCCTCAATGAGCAGACTATTATTTGAGGGATCATGGAGGCATGTGGCAGTACGAGAGTAGGCCTTTGTAGAAAATATCACATGGTCTGATTTTTGTAGAAAATATTATATGGTCTGATTCTATGGTCTAGTCTAAATATTTTATTGTCTGACCAAAGAAAATTTAGAGAATATTTCACACCTGAACACCAAGCCCTTACTTCAGAAACTGCTCACTCCTGTCTCATTCTTCTCATTCCTCCTGGCCTTTTCCTTGAGAAATTGTGACCATCTGGAAAAAATACACTCCCCAGAGGAGGTGCTTCACCTTGATTTTCATCTCAGAGTAGTGGGTGATTGAAACAGTTGGTTTTCCTGGGAAAAGTCTGTTTCCCTAGTGAGAGAATGTCTCCCCATCTTGGCGAGACACAGTGTGTAAATATTTAAAGGTAATTGGAAGAGGTGATGGCTTACAGGATCTGTACATTCATGAATAATATTTGCTCAGAGAAACAATCATCCTCATTCAGTTTTCATAGTTTCAGTAGTTATGATTGCAGGATTTCCTCTCAACATTCTTTGTTTTGAGATTTTTTTGCAGAAAGTCCTATCCTTTGAACTGCCAAGTCTTCATTTCTCTGAAAAATGCTGCTAACCTGGATTGATTCCACAAAATAAATGCTTAACATGTTTCCCAGTGCTCCTGGGACATGAGCGAAAGAGAGAGTAGAGCTACAGTATGCAGAGTGAACGAGTATGGAATGTGGGAGTTTGGTTTATAAGAGTGTGGAATTTTCTGGCTCATGGAGGAGAATGCAGGTATTTTCTGTTTCCAGTGCTTTTGCTGGTCTTAAGCAGCCTGGGTTTCCATAAATATCTTTTGGTCATCCTATCTGCCATGCACATATGGCCTGCTGTCACCAAAAAGACATATGACAGCACAATGGCCTCAGGGTTGCTGTGACAATCCTAATCTCCTCAGGTGCTGCCTACTGCAGAGAAACTTTCAAGGTAAGCTCCTGTGTGCAGCTGTGCTGGGAAGAGGGATGAGGAAGCAGATGAGTACCAGGGGTCTTCTGTTGACCACAAATGCGATGCTAACATCTTAACACAGGAGAAGAGGAATCAGGGTTTGTAGTGGGCATGACCCCTTTGGCTTCATCCAAGATAAGCAATTATTCTGAAACCTGCCATGTTGTTGTCCTGTCCGTGTCTATGAGGGGCAATATGCTCACTGGGCCACAGTAGGAAATATAATTTCCTGGGAATGGGGATCCCTGAAGGCAAATGGTCCCCACCAGGAGTAGTGTGCCAGAGAGAGAACTGGGGTTACCCAAGGACAGCTGGGTCCCAATGCCTAGCATAGGACCCAGGGGAATGGACCTTCAACAACTCTCCTGCTGGTATGGACTCACAAGGTACATTGCTGAGTCAGGAATCTTTCTAGGTCATTAGCAGTCACTCATTGTGATGGCCAATGACATTTCAGAGAAGAGGAGCATATAGGGTGGCTAAGTGTGGTAGGTGAATTTTGAACCACGAAACAACAAACCAACTGTAGTATTAGGCCACACTTTTCCACGAGTTCCCCAATAGGTGAAAATAGGAACCTGGAATATAGGACTTTAAGTACAAGTGAGGACTGTGTGAGCTTCCCAATGGGGAGAGAGGGAGTTCATCACTAATCTATTAGGATGGATGAGAGCAAGTTGCTGGCAATCTCAGAGAGATATTCTATGCCTACTCCAAATGCCAGGATCCATCACCTCTGCTGTTGACTTAAAATTTTGGTGCACTAAGACATTATCTTCCTATGATTTTCCACATGCCTCTTCAACTCACCCTTTGATGCAGAAACAGTTTCACAATGTGTCTTCACTTAAGGTCTAATTCTCTTGACTTGCCTATTGCCTTTTTGAACAAAGACACACATTTCCAAGGACACCTTAACCATCAGCTTGAAGACGCCAACTAGAGGCCTGAGTCACACACACTGGAACAATGATTCCCCAAATATGTGAAACCTGAGGGATGAAACAAGTGCCTGATGAGGGCAGAATGAACACTATTTTACAGGGCATAACAAGAATTTGAACATGCATCCAACTGAAATAGAGGAATGGAAGAAACCTTGGAGGTTGAATATTCAATCATAAAAGAGTAAAGGATATTTCTTATGCACTAAATGCCAATGGGTATTGGAGAGGACATCAACATCTGTGAAGGGACTTTAAAGAGATTGTCCTGTTGAGTGGCCTCCCCATACTTCTCAGGAATTATTTTTTCAGCTGCAAAGTGCTGTGCAAATACAGCAGAAGTAGTGGACAGGTCATGGGTAAGCAAGGATAGTTACTGATCACAAGTGCAATTGCTGGGGACCTAAATGCCCTACTACATTGCTGACTCGACCCTGAAGCTTACAAGTGATACCTCATTAAGCACAGATAAATTCACATTCCTGATATATGACCTTGTAGAAAAGACCCTCATTCACCACAGCACATACACCTAGGCATGTGAATTTGCACAAGTTCAAATTTGCATATGAACAACTTAATGATGTCTCTGGAAATAAAAGTGCAACACAACATCACAAATCTAAACAAAAACATGACCATTATTATGCAACAATGAAGACACAGTACATAGAAAAACCTAATTAGAAAAAGGAGAAAACAACAGAAGTATGAAAGGTAGATAGAACATAGGGCAGGGGAAAGGGAGATTCTATATACCACCCCTGACCCCATCCCTAAAGAGCATCTCTTAAGACATCACTCAAATGAATAAAAGTCTGAAAACATGTTTCATTAATAATGAACCTGTATCCCAAGTGACACAGGGAAATCAGGTTTTACACAGTCCATAAATGCTGAACAATTACTGCAAAAGTTAACTTATGCATTCAGGGCCAATTCATACAAGTCTTTAACAAATGATGTCTATAAACATGCAAAGGACAACAAACTGAGTACGGCCAGGGCCACTTGCAGCTGTGCTTTGTCTACATCTTTCAGTTTTCAAGTTGATATTGAGGTTGTGTGGGACAACGCTTAGTATTAGAAGCCCAATTCTTCTTCAGAGAGACTGCACTGCACCACAGAAAGCTTCTCCTTTGATAACACACATTCTTGTGTTATTTTGAAGGCCATTCCCTGCTGAGAGGCAGCAAGGAAGTCCCAAGATATGCTCAAACAAAACTTCAAAAACCAAAAACCAAGAAGAATATATTTTAGGCCCTGATTAGCATTTTCATTGTATAGAACTTGCTGAGGCAATATACTTTTCAGCATTTTAATGAGACCATTACAACCTCTGAGTCTTAGCAAGTTGTCTCATCTTCAGTAATATCCATTCCTAAGAAATCTAGGTCTCTGGGGAAGCACTTTTTCCTGGCACCACAGCTGCTTGATTTATACTCTCTCTTGAATGGACTTCCAGTTAAATCTGAGACATATCTAACCTTTCTGAGCTCACTAGATTGAACAGAGGAGGAAAGGTTGAAATATTGGATGTTTGGCATTATCTAAATAGGATCCTTAAGGTAGATGAATGAATGTTTTGCAGTCCTGACTATTTGATGTGGTTTACAGAAAAATCACCGAAGGCAGACCCCAATAAATTTAATCAAATTCTGTAGAAGGCTTGGAGACCATCCCAGTCAGAAAATTTTTTGCAGGTCAAACCACAATGTGGAGGTAGTCATGAGGAGACAAAGTTTCATCCCTGTTCCTCTAAGAATAAAGAGAGTTATAATTCCTCAATGAGTAGAAAATAATCAGAGGGAAACATAGAGGTGTGTGGCAATAGGAGAGATAGGTCTTGTTCAGAATTATTATATCCACTGATCTTTGGGTTCATAAGAAATTGAGGGAAACTTTTACACCTGAACACCAAGTACTTACCATCCCACACTGCTCACAACTGTCTCTTTCTTTTCAATTGTGTTGCCCATTTCATTGAGGAAATTCTTACCAGCTTAGACAAACGAATACCCTAGTGGAGGTGATGGACCTGTCTTTCCCCTCAAGTAAGTTGGTGCTTGAAACAGTTGGTTTCCCTGGGAGAAGTCTGCTTCCCTAATTACAGAATGTCTCAACAGCTTGTTGATGTGCAGTGTGTAAAAGTGTATAGGGAAAGGGAAGAGGTGATGACTCCCAAGACCTTTGAATTGATGAATAACATTTGCTCAGAGAAAAATCATCCACATTCAGTCTTCAACCTTCCAGTAGTTATGTTTGCAGGAAATTCTCAAAATATTTGCAGTGAGTTTGTTTGCACAATGTTCTATCCATTAAACTGTCTAGCCTTCATTGATCTGCAAAATGCTGCTACACTTTGATCCTACTCAAGACATGGATAACTTGTTGCCCTGTGCTCCTGCAACAGAAAAGCAAGAGAGAAGAAGTACAGTATGCAGAGTGGAAGTGCCTTGCATTCAGGAGTTTGGGTTGGAAGGACTTGGAATTTCCTGACTCATGTAGGAGAATGCAGATTTTTTTTTTTCTGTTCAGGGCTTATTGGTGGGTTATGGGCAACTTGGGTTTCAAAGAATAGCTTGGTTGTTATCCTAGTGTGCTGAACACACCTCCTGCAATCACAGAAGGGCCATATGACAGCACAATGGTGACACAGTTGCCATGTCAGCAGAAATTTCTTCAGGTTATGGCTACTGCAGATGAACAGTCAAAACCAGCGCTTTTTCAAGGATGCTGGGAAGTGGGAAGAGGAAGCAGGCAAATTTCTGGGGTCCACTGTTGGCCACAAGTGTGATACTTATGTCTGAACACAGGAGAAGAGGAATAATGGATTGCAGAGGGCATGTCATGTTGTGCTTTCTGACATCAGACTTCATTTAAGGTTAGCTACACTGTTGAAACCTGACTGGTTTTCATATCACCTATGTGGTATGATGTGGTCACTGGGCTGAAGCAGGCCTTATGCTTTTTTGGGAATGGGGACCACCAGCAGAAAATTGATCCCCACAAGGTGTAGTGTTTCAGGGAGAGATACAGGAGTGCCAAAGGACCAGTGGGTGTCCAAGTCAAGCACAGGCTCCAGGGTCATGACCGTATGCTGGCAATCCTGCTTGTCTGGATTCACTCAGTAGATTGCTGTGTTCACAATCTGGCTAGGAAATTAGCAATCACTTGCAATGTTGGCCAATGACATTTCAGATAAAAGGATCATGAGGGGTGGCTTGCTGGGTTAGGTGAAGTTTGCACTGGGAATCAACACACCATCTCTGGTATGACACAACACTTTTCCACAAATGTCCCTATAGGAGACAGCTGAGAACTGGGATTTAGGACGTCTAAGTACCAGTGAGGAGTGGCTGATATCCACAACAATTTGATGAGGGTGTTCATTTCTAAATATATGGGATGGAGGCTATCAAGATCCTGGCAGTCCTGGAGAGATATTCCATGCTCTCTTCACCAACCAGGCCCAACCTTGTCTGATGTTGTCTTACAATTAAGTGCACTCAGAAATTGTCTTGCTATGAGATTCCAATATACCATTCAACTCTCTTTGATACAGAAACATTTTCATAATGTGTCTTCACTGAACATGTAATTTTCTTGAGGTGCATATCACTTGTCTGAACAAAGACCCTGGGCACATTGCCAAAAACACTTTAACCAAGAGCTTGAAAATGCTGACTGCAGGCTAGCATCACACCCTGGAACTATAATCCAACCAAAGTGTGAAATTGAGGGATGAAACAATTGCTGGATGAGGACAGGATGAGCACATTGCTATAGGACATCACAAGGAATTGAACATGCATGCGGCTGAAAGAGAGGAATGTTAGATTACCTGGAATTTGAATACTCAAACAGGAAGGAGCAAAGGAAATTTCTTCTGCACTAAATGCAGATGAATTTTGGAGAGGAATACTACCCCTGAGAAGGGTATCTAAAAGAGGTTTTACTTGTGAGTGGTTTTCCAAACATTCCAATAACTTTCTTCAGCTGCAAATGCTATGCAAATGCTGCAAGAAGTAGAGGTCAGATCATTCTCTCATCAAGGACAGTTAGTGAACACAAGTGCAATTGCTGAGGACACAAAACCCTCCCCCATTGCTGACTCTACCCCGAAGCTTATAGGATATCTCATTACCCATATGCATATTAAGGTATCATGGTAAATGACCTGGTTGCAAAGGCCCTCCTACACCACATCTTGTAAACCCAGACTCTTTACAGAAGTACAGATTTGCATTGGACCTCTGAATGTTGTCAATGGAAATGAGGTGTGCAGCAAAAGATCACAAATCTAAACAAAAGCATCTCTGTTACAATGTCACAGTGAAGACACAATAAATGAAAAATCTAAACTTGAAAATCAGGGAAAACAAAAAAGAATGAAAGTTATGATAGAACTTAAAGAACAGGAAAATGAGATCCTAAAGCATTTTGAAATTTAAGCCCTTATTTGTGAGAATTTCAGTCAATGACACAAATCCTTCCACATCACTAATGACCCTCATTTCATTTCTACAAGAGGATCATTTTAAATAGGCTTTCTTTGGTCATCCCAACACGTATATCAGAATCAAATCCTTCTCATTATCTTGCTAAAATTCAGAACATACCATATGTCACCAGTCCCTACACAGCATCTCTTAAGGCATTCCTCAAATTGAAAAAAAGTCTGAAAAAAAATGCTTAATTAGTAATGTAACTGGATCTTGAGTGATAAGGGAAATCAGGCTTCACATATTTTTTTTTTTTTTTTTTTTTTTTTTTTTTTTTTCGACTTATATATTCTGTGCCAATTCATGCAAGTCTTTAATAAATGATGTCTACAAACATGCAAGGCAAAACAAACAGTACAGCCAGGGCAACCAGCAGCTGTATTTCATCTACATCTCTTGGATTTCAAGTTGATACTGGGGTTTTGTATGAAAACCTGGAGATGTAGAGGCTCATTTCTTTCTCTGAGAGAATGCAGTGTGCACCAGAAAGCCTCTCCTTTGCAATCACTAGTGGCAGTGTTATTATGAATGTCATTCCCTGCTGAAAGGCAACACTGAAGCCCCAAAATGTGATCAACACAAACTTTAAAATCTGAAAACAGAGAATAATGCATTTTAGAACTTGGGAGAATTTCATATTGTAGAACTTGCTTACGCCATTCAATTGACAGAAAATTAATAAGAATGTTACACATCTGCATTCCTGAGAGTTGTATGATCTTCAGGAATACTGACTCAAGCAATCTAGGTCTCTGGGAAACATTTTTTTTTCCTGACACCAGAGCTGCTTGCTGAATACTCTCCTTAGAATAGGCTTCCAATTAAATCTGAGACTTATCCAACATTTCTGAGTTCACTTAATTGAAAAGAGGAGGAAAGAATGAGATACTGGAGTTTTGACATTACCTGAATAGGGTCATTAAAATAGATTAGTGCATGTTGTGCAGGCCTAATTACATGACATGCTCTGCAGGAAAACGACCTAAGGAAGATCCCTAAAATATCTATCAAATTCTGATAATGGCTTTGGAGAACAACCCAGTGAGAAGCATTTGTTGCAGGTCAAGTCCCAATGTCTAGGTAGTCATGAGGAGAGAAAGTTTCATGCTGTCCCTTTAAGAAAACAGATAATTATAGTTCCTCATGGAATAGTCAATTAACAGAGGGAACAATGGAGGTGTGTGGCACTAGGGGAAGTTGAATATTGTAGAATATATTATTTACTCTGATGTTTGGTATCAAAGGAAATTGAAGAAATCTTACACACCTGAGTACAAAGTCCTTACCAGCACAAATGGCTCAAAACTGTCGCTTTTTTGTCACTCCTGCTAACCTTTTCCTTGAGTAAATTCTGACTAGCTGGGTCATAGTCCAGTGGAGGTGCTTGACCTTTATTTTTCACCTCAAGTAAATGGGTGCTCCAAAGAGTTGGTTTTCCTGGGAAATATCTGTTCCTCCTGTTAGGGAAAGTCTCATCATCTTTGGGAGGCACAATGTGTAAATATGTTTAGGGAATGGGAAGAGGTGATAGCTCACATGTTCTGTGAATCCATGAATAATATTGTTTCAGAAAAAAAAGAAAAACTTCTGCATTCAGTTTTCAAACTTCAAGGTTTTATGTTTGCAGGAATGTCTCTCGACATTCTCTGCAGTGAGATTATTTGCACAAAGTTCTTTCCATTGAACTGTCAAGCCTTCATTTCTCCACAAAATGCTGCTACCCTGGTTTTGATTCCACTCAAGAAATGCCTTACTTGTTTCCTTGTGCTCTGGGCCATGAGAGCAATTGTGACAAAATCTACACTATGCAGATTGGAAGGGACTGGCATGCAGAAATTTGGTTTGGCAGGGCATTGAATTTTTCTACCTCATGTAGGAGAATGCAGGCTTTCTCTCCTCCCAGGGATTGTTGCTGACTCTTGAGAAATGTGCTCTCCAAGAATGGCTTGGTTGCTATTCTGGCTGCACTGCACATACTGCCTGCAGTAACTGGGAGGGGCCATACAACAGAACAATGGTGAAAAGTGTGCCATGACAACCAGAATATCTTTTGATTCGGGAATCTGCAGATGAACCTTCAAAAAAGCTTTCTACCATGTGTGCTGGGAAGTGAGAAGAGGAAGCAGGCTAGTCCCAACTGTCATTTGTTGGCCAGAAATATGATCCTAACAACTGAACACAAGAGAAGAAGAATCATGGTGTGTAGAGGGCATTTCCCCTGGTGCTTTGAGGCATGGGACTTCATCCAAGCAAACTCAACCTGTTGACACCTGAAAAGATCTCAGACCTCCCCTGTACACCAGGAGGGTTATTTCACTGGGCCACAGCAGGCATCATGATATCCTGGGAATGGGGACCACTTCTGATCAATTGGTCTCCACAAGGTGTAGTGGATCAGGATAGATTCGGGAGTGCCCAAAAATCAGTAGGAGTCCAAGCCAAGTGCAGGATTCATGGTCATGGCCCTATGCTGACAGTCCTCCTTGTCTAGACTCACTCAGTACATTGTTGTATGGAGAATCTGGCCTAGGAAATTAGCAACCACTCATAATGTTGGACAATGATATTTCAGAGGAAGAGAATGCAGGGTGGCTTGCTGGGTCAGGTGATGTTTGCACTGGGAAACAACACACCAAATCTGGTGTGATGCTACACCTTTCCACAAGTGCCCCTAGAGGAGACAGCTGAATAGTGGAATTTAGAACTTCTAAGTACCAGATAGGAATGCTGAGCTCTGCAACATGTTGAGGAGAATGCTCCTCACTAAACATTTAGGATGGAGACTATCAAGTTGTTGGCAATCATAGAGAGATATTCAATGCTCTCTCAATGTATTAGACCCCACCACCTCTGCAGTTGGCTTACAAGTAAGGTGCACTCAGAAATTTTCCTATTATGAGACTCCAAGGGGTCATTCAACACACCCTTTGATACAGATAAATTTTCAAATGTGTCTTTGCTGAAGAAGTAATTTTCTTGACCTGTATATCACCTGTTTGAAAGAAAACCCTCAGTATATTTCCAAGGACAACCTAAGCAACAGCTTGAAGATAGAGATTGGAAGCTAGGGCCACAAAAACTGTAAATATGATACTCCAAGTACATGAAATTGATAGATGAAACAGGTGCCAGATGAGGGCAGGACAACCACATTGCATCAGGGCATCACACGAAATTTGAGGTTACATCCAGCTGAAAGAGAGGAATGCTAGAAAAACTGGTAATAGAACATTCAAACAGGGAAGAGTAAGGATATTTCTTCTGAAGTAAATTCAGATGGGTGTTGGAGAGGAAAACAACTTCTGTGACAGGTCTCTAAAAGACTTGTACTTGTGAGTTGTCTCCCCAAACATTCCAGGAACTTTCTTCAGCTGCAACACACTCTGTAAATACATCAAAAATTAGGGGCCTGATCAATCTTTCATCAAGATTTGTTATGGAACACAAGTGTAATTGTTGAGGATATAAAGGCCCTCCCCAATTGCTGACTCTACACTGAAGCTTACATGGGATATTTCTTTAAGCATATCCAGATTTAGCTATCCTGATATATGACCTGGTGGGAGAGAACCTCAACACAGCATGTACACCAAGGCAGTTCAATTTATCCAAGTACAGATTTGTATATGGAATACTGAATGTTACCAAAGGAATCACAAATTAGATCACAATATCACAAATATAAATGAAACCATTTCTGTCAAGATGCAACAATGAGGACATAATATGTGCAACATCCTACCTTGAACAACAGAGAAAGCAATGAAACTATAAATGGTGTGATAGGACTTAAGGCATTGGAAAAGGAGATCCTAGAGCCTGTCAAAATTCCAAGACCATATTTGTAGGAATTACAGGCATCCACACCAATCCTGTCACATAACTAATGTCCCTGATATCATTTCCTCAAGAGGATTATTTAATAGGTAACATTCTGTCATCCTTGCACTAACATCAGAATCAAGTAATCCTCATTTTCCTGCTAAATTCAGAACATACCATTCTTCACCCATCTCTACACAGCATCTCTTAAGATATGCTCAAAATGAATAAAATTCTGAAAAATGCTTCATTAGTATTGAACCCGGATCTCCTGTGACACAGGGAAACCAGGCTTTACATAAACCCCATGGGCACTGACTGATATTACGAGAAGTAAGCTTATGTATTCTGTGCCAATTCATACAAGTCTTGAATATACTATGTCCATACACATGCAAAACACAGCAAACTGAGTACAGCCAGATCCACCTCCAGCTGTGCTTTGTGTATCTCTTTTTCTCAAGTTGATAGTGGGGTTTCTTGGGACAACCTTGAGGTTTAGAATCCCAGTTCTTTCTCCAAGAGACTGCCCTGTGCCTGGGAAATCTTTATCCCCTGTACTAGTGCCAGTGATATTTTGAATGTCATTCCATGTCAAAAGGCAACACTGAAGTCCCAAAATGTGATCCACCTGAACTTCAAAACCCAAAAAGAGGAAAAAATGCATTTGAGACCGTTGTGAGCATTTTTATGTTGTAGAACTGGCTTATGCAATACACTGGCCAGCATATTAATAAGAATGTTACAAGCTCTGAATTCCTGAGTGTTGTGTCATCTTCAGAAATATGGACTCAAGAAGTCTAGATGTCTGGGAAACACTTTTCCTGCACCACGGTTGCTTGCTAAGAATTCTCCTGAGAATGAGCTTCCAATGAAATCTGAGAATTATCCAACATTTCTGAGTTCACTTGATTGAAAAGAGAATGAAAGGTTGAGATACTGAAGGTTCGGCATGGCCTAAATAGGGTCATTAAAGTAGATGACTGCCTCTTGTGCATTCCTGACTACGTGACATGCTCTGCAAGAAAACTACCTAAGGAAGATCCCCAAAAATTTTTTTCAAATTCTGAAAATGGCTTTGGAGAATAACCCAGTGAGAAACATTTGTTGCAGGGCAAATCCAATGTCTAGGTAATCATGATGAGAGAAAGCTTCATGCTCTCCCTTTAAGATAAGACAGAGTTAAAATTTCTCAAGGGACAGTCAATTATCAAAGTGAACAGTGTAGGTGTGTCACTCCAGGAGAAGATGAATTTTGTAGAAAATATTATATCCTCTGATGCTTGGGAACCCAGGAAATTGAGGGAATATTGCACACACCTGAGTGCAAAACCCTTATCATCACAAGTGGCTCAAGACTGTCTCTTTCTTTTCATTCCTGCTGGCCTTTCCCTTGAGTAAATTCTGACCAGCTGGTCAAATGCATAGCCCAATGGAGTTGCTTGACCTTGCATTTCACCTCAGGTAAATGGGTGATCCATAGAGTTGGTTTTCCTGGGAAATGTCTGTTTCCCTATTTAGGGGAATTCTCAGCATCTTTGGGAATCACAGTGTGTAAATATGTACAGGGAATGGGAAGAGGTAATAGCTCACAGGATCTGTGAATCCATGAATATTATTGTCTCAGAAAATAAATCGTCTGCATTCAGTTTTCATACTTCCAATTGTTATGTATGCAAGAATATCTCTCAAAATTCTCTGCAGTGAGATTATTTGCAAAAAATTCTATCCATTGAACTGTCAACCCTTCATTTCTCCACAAATTCCTGCTACCCTGGTTTTGACCCCACACAAGAAATGCCTTTCTTGTTTCCTTGTGCTCTGTGATATGAGAGTAAGAATGAGGAGATCTACAGTATACAGAGTGGAAGGGAATGGCATATAGGAATTTGGTTTGGAAGGGTATGGATTTTCTCTGCATTATGTAGGAGAATGCAAGTTTTTCTCTTTCCAGGGCTTGTTGCAGGGTCTTGAGCAATGTGATCTTCATGAATGGCTTGGTTGCTATTGTAGCTGCCCTGCACATACAACCTGCAGTAACAGAAGGGCCATATGACAGCAAAATGACAAGTTTTTCAAGGAATCAGGGATATTTTTTAGCTCTGGCAACTGTGATATACCCTCAAAAAAGCTCTCATTCACGTATGCTGGAAGTTGAAAGAGGAAGCAGGCTAGTCCCTGCCATCTTTTGTTGGCCAAATATATGATCCTAACATCTGAGCACAAGAGAAGAATCAGAGTGTGTCGAGCACATTTCCTCTTGTGTGTTGGGACATGGGACTTCATCCAGGAAAATTACCCTGTTGAAACCTGAAAAGTTCCCATAACATCCCTGGATGCCAGGGGGTTTGTGTTGTGTTCACTGGGCCACAGGATGCATTATGATATCCTGGGAATGGGAACCACCTCCTGGTAATTTTTCTCCACAAGGTGTAGTGGATCAGGGTACATTTGGGAGTGCCCAAAAACCAGTGGTTGTCCAAATCAAAGGCACTAACTAGGGTAATGGCCCTATGCTGACAATACTGCTTGTCTGGATTCACTGGGCCCATTGCTGTGTGTGGAATGTGGCCTAGGGAATTGGAACCACTCACAATGATGGACAATGACATTTCAGAGGAGGAGCATACAGGTGGTTTGCTGGGTTAAGTGAAGTTTGAACTTGGAAACAACACACCAACTTGGGTGTGATGCTAAACCTTTAGACGAATGCCCCTACAGGAGACAGCTGAAATGTGGGGTTTAGGTCTTCTAAGCACCATTTAGGAGTGATTTGCTGCCCAAAATGTTGAGGAGGTTGTTCATCACTAAACATTTAGGATTATGACTATCAAGTTGCTCCAATAATGGAGAGGTATTCCATGCTTTCTCTACATACTAGATCCCACCACCTCTGTAGCTAACTTACAAGTAAGATGACCTCAGAAATTGTCTTACTATGCGATTCCATGGGGCCATTCAACTCATCCTTTGCTACAGAAATATTTTCAAATGTGTATTCACTGAAGGTGTAAATTTTATGACCTATATATCACCTGTCTTAAAGAAAAGCCTCTGCACATTTCCAAGGACAACTTAAGCAACAACTTGAAGATATATTTTGCAGTCTCAGGTCAGAAACCCTGGAAATATCATCCTCCAAGACTGTGAAATTGATGGATGAAACATGTGCCTTATGAGGGCAGGATGAGCACATTGTTTCCGGGCATCACACAAAATTTGAGCTTGCATCCCGCTGAAAGAGAGGAATGTTAGAAAGCATGGAAGTTGAACATTCCAACAGGGAGGAGTAAAGATATTTCTTCTGCAGTAAATTCAGATGGGTGTTGGAGAGGAAAATAACTTCTGTGAAGGGTCTCTAAAAGGTGTGGTACTTGTGAGTTGCATCCCCAAGCATTCTAGGACCTTTGTTCAGCTGCAAAGTGCTCTGCAATTACATTAAGCAGTAGGGGCCCAATCAATTTGTCATCAAGAATATTTACTGAACACAAGTGTAATTGCTGAGGACATAAGTCCCTCTCCATTTGCTGACTATACCCTGAAGCTTACAAGGAATATGCCATTAAGCATGTGCAGATTTTGCTCTCCTGATATTTGACCTGGTAGGAGAGGCCCTCCTTCAGCACAGCACATAAACCCAGGCAGTTCAATTTACACAAGTACAGATTTGTATATGGAACACTGAATGTTACCTACGGAATCAAGGGTAGAACACACTATCACAAGTACAAACAAAAACATTTCTGTCAAATTGCAACAATGAAGTCACAATTTGTGCAATATCCTACCTTGAACAACAGAGAAAGCATCAGATGTATAAATGGTGTGCTAGGACTTTAGGCACCAGAAAAGGAGACCCTACAGCATTTTGAAATTCCAAGTCCTTATTTGTAAGAATTACAGGCATCCACACCAGTCCTGTCACATAACTAATGTCCCAGATATAATATCTTCAAGATGATTATTTAAATAGGCTTTCTTCTGTCATCCCTGCACTACCACCAGAATCAAATAATTCTCATTTTCTTGCTAAGAATCAGAAGATGCCATTTTTCACCCATCTCTACACAGCATCTCTCAAGACATAATTCAAAGTGAATAAACATCTGAAAAATGCTTCATTAGTATTGAACTTGGATCTCATGTGACAAAGGGAAATCAGGATTTACATAGCCCCTCTGGGTTCTGAGGGATATCAGTGGAAGTAAACTTATGTATACTGTGCCAATTCATACAAGTATTTAATAAATTATGTCTATAAACTTGCAAAGCACAGTGAACTGAATATAGTCAGAGTTCCCTCAGCTGTGTTTTTTCTACATCTCTTGGTTCTAAAGTTGATCCTGGAGTTGTTTGGGACAACATTGAGTTGTAGAAGCCCACTTCTTTCTCCAAGAGAGTGCAATGTGCTAGAGAATGCTTCTCCTTAGCAAGCACTAATGCCAGTGATATTTTGAATATCATTTTCTGCGTAAAGGCAACAATGATGTCCCAAAATGTGTTCATACTAAATTTCAAAACCTGAGAACAGGGAGTAATCCCTTTTAGAACATGCTGAGCATTTTCATGTTTTAGAACTTGCTTATGCAATCCACTTTCCAGCATTTTAATAAGAATGCTGCAACCTCTGCATTCCTGAGGGTTGTGACATCTTCAGAAGTACCAACTCAATAAATCTAGGTGTCTGGGTAACATTTTACCTGGCACCACAGTTGTTTGCTGAATTCTCTCCATAGAATATGTTTCCAATGAAATCTGAGATTTATCCAACATTTCTGATTTCTCTATATTGAATAGAGGAGGAAAAGTTGAGCACTCAAGGTTTGGCATTACCTGATTAGGGTCATTAATGTAGATGACTGCATGTTGTGCAGGCCTGACTATGTGATATTCTCTGCAGGAAAACCACCTAAGGAATATGCCCCAAATTTTCATCAAGTTCTGTAGAAGGATTGGAGAACAACCCAGCTAGAAACTTCTATTGCAGGTCAAATCCCAAAATATATGTAGTCATGAGGAGAAAATAGAGAGTTATATCTCCTCAAGGAATAGTCAATTATCAGTGGGAGCAATGGAATTTGTGACACTAGGAAACATTCAAAATTGTAGAATGTTTTATATCCTCTGATCCTTGGGGTCAAAGGAAATTGATGAAATCTTGCACAAGTGAGTGCAAATTCCTTACCATCACAAATAGCTCACAACCATCTCTTTCTTTCCATTCCTGCTGGCCTTCCCCTTGAGTAAATTCTGACCAGCTGGGTCAAATACATAACCCAGTGAAGGTACTTGACCTTGCTTTTCACCTCAGGTAAATGGGTGCTGCAAAGAGTTGGTTTTCCTTTGAAATGTCTGTTTCCCAAATTAGGGAATGTCTAAACATCTATGGGAGGCACAATGTATAAGTTTGTATAAGGAATGTGAAGAGGTGGTAGCTCACAGTGTCTGTGAATCCATGAGTAAAATTGACTCTGAAATAAAAAAAAAAAATCTGCATTTAGTTTTCAAACTCCCACTTGTTATGTTTGCAGAAACTTCTCAACATTCTCTGCAGTGGGATTATTTGCACAAAGTTCTATCCATTGAATTGTCAAGCCTTCATTTCTCCACCAAATGCTACTACCCTGGTTTTGATACCACTCAAGAAATGCCAAACTTGTTTCCCTATACTCCTGGGAAAAGACAGCAATTGAAAGCAGAACTACAATATGCAGAATGGATGGGTCTACTCTACAGATGTGTTTGTAAGGATGTGGAATTTTCTGGTTAATTTAGGAGAATGCAGCGTTTTTCTCTTTCCAGGGCTTATTGCTGTATTTTCACCAACTTGGGTTTCCAGGAATGCTTCACTGTCCTCCAAGCTGTGCTAGACCTAAGACTACTCTCACAGAACTTCCACATGATGGCACAATTGTATCAGGATTGCAAAGCAACAAGAATCTCTTGAGATTCTTGCTACTGCAGAAGAATCTTCAAGAAATGTTCTTTTCCAGCCTTGCTGACAATAGTGAAGAGGAAGTAGGCGAGTCCTAGGGGTCATTTGTGTGCCACAATTGGGATGCTTACCTCTTAAACCAGGAAAAGAGTAATTAGGGTGTTTAATGTAAATGTCCCAATGGGCTTTGATAAATCCGAATCCATCCATGATCACCAATCCTTCTGAAATCTTATAATTTGCCATGCAGTCCATGTACACGCAGTGGTGATGTGCTCAATGGATGGCAGAATCCATTATGATTCCCCTTTAATTGGAACCCCTGCAGGCAACTGTTCCTCACCAGGACTGTGGCCCTGTGAGAAAAGCAGGAGTGGCTGAGGCCAAGTCAGTTACCAAGCCTAGAATATGCCCTTGGGACTTGGAACTATGTAGACATCTCTACATGTCTGGAATCACTGAATACATTGCTGAGTCCCAAAACTGGTCTAGGGCAATAGCAGCCACATGCAAGGATGGCCAGTGACATTTTGCAGAAGAGTTCATGTGGGCTGACTTGGTTGCTTAGGTGAAGTTTGAACTGGGAAACAACACATCAACTCTGCTGTGATACTACACCTTTCCACAAATGCCCCTACAGGAGACAGCTGGAACTTGGGAATTAGGACTTCTAAATACAAGTGAGGTGTAGAAGTGTTCTCGAAATTTTTGATCAGGCTGTTCATCACTAAATATTTAGAAAGGAGACTAGATAGTTGCTGCCAATCTGGGAGAGACATTTTATGTTCATTCCACTGGTCAAGCCCCACTACATCTGCTAATCACTTACAAATAGTTTTTACTCAGCATTTGTCCTGTTATGAGCTTCAAAGTGGCCCTTCCACTCACTCTGCAATGCAGAAATGCTTCTACAATGTGTTCAGTGAAGGTGTAAATATCTTTATCTGCCTATCACCTGTCTGAAAATGGAATTTCTGCATATTGCCAAGTCACCTTAACCAACAACTTGAAGATGTCCAGAAAAGGCCATGCTCAAACGCCCTTTAACAATGATCATCCCAAAACGTGGAATTGAGGGATGAAACAGGTGGCTGTAAAGGGCAGGATGAGCACTTTTTGCATGGCATCACATGACCTTTGAACATGCATCCATCAGAAACAGGAAAATGATCATTTGTCTGGTGGTTGAATATTCAAGGCATGAGGGATAATGATATTTTTTGTGCTCTAAATACAGACGGGTGTTGGAGAGGAAACCAACTCTGTCAGAATTCTAAAAGTTGTTCTTCTTATTGGTCTCCACAAACACTTGAGGAACTTTCTTCAGCAGCAAAGTGCTATGGAAATACAGCAAGCAGTAGGGGTCAGATCGTTGTGTAAGCAAGAATATTTACTGATCGCAAGTGCAATGATGAGGAAGTAAATGCCCTCCACTAATGCTTTCTCTGCTGCTTGGCTTACAAGGGATACCTCATTGAGCATATGCAGATTTAGCTTTCCTGGCATAAGACCTTATAGGAAAGGTCATCACACAAAACAGCAAGTATACCTGAGAACTTCAGTTTACACAAGTACAAAGTTGCATATGGACAATTGAATGATGCTTCAAGAAATAAATTGTGCCTCAAAATATCACAAATGTAAACAATACATTGTCTATTACTGTGAAACAATGAGGACACAATATGTGAAACCCTAACTTGAAAATCAGAGAGAGCAGCATAAGTATGAAAAGTGTGATAGGATTTAGAGTGCAGGAGAAGGAGATCCTACAGCCTGTGGACATTCAAAGTCCTTATGTGTAGGAATTACAGGCATCCATACAGTTTGTTCCACATAATCAAAGTCTCTGATTTCATTTATTCAAGAGAATTTTTTTAAGAAAATGGCTTTCCTGTGTGTCATCTCTGCTAACATCAGAATCAAATTATTCTAATTTCTGTGGTGAAATTGAAAACAAAGCATCCTTCACTCATAGCTACACAGTATCCCTTAACTCATCCCTCAAAAGTAACAAAATTCCGAAAAAATGTTTCCTTAGTAAGGAACCTGGATCTCGAATGATACACAGAAACCAGGCATTACATAGCCCCTGTGACTGCTGAATGATATCAATGGAGGTGGACTTATAATTTCAGTGCAAATTCATTTGTCTTTAATAAATGATGTCTCTAAACATGCAGAGCACAACAAATTGAGCACAGCCAGCCACCTGCAGCTGGGTTTTGTCTACATCTCTTGGTTGTCAAGTTGATATTGTGCTTGTGTTGGACAACACTGAGGTGTAAAGTGCATTGATTTTGCAGAGAGACTGCAGTGTGCCCCAGAACTATTCTCACTCACAAACAGTAGTTCCACTGTTATTTTGAAAGTCATTCACTTCTGAAAGGCAACAGTGAAGTCCCAAGATGTGCTCTGCCTGATCTTTAAAAACCTACAATGGAAAATAATCCATTTTAGACCAGGTGAATATTTCATTTTGTAGTACTTGCTGATGCAATACCATTGCCAGTATAGTAATAAGAACTTTACAACATCAGTGCTCCTGAGAGTCGTCTCATATTCATGACTACTGACTCATAAGGTATCTATGCCTTTGTGGAAGCATTTGTCCTGTCACCACAGTTGGTTGCACAACTCTCTTCAGAATGCATCTCAATTGAATCTGAGGCTTATCCAACTGTTTTATGTTCATTTCATTGAACATAGTTGGAAAGGTAAAGATACTGGAGGTTTTACATGATTTGAAGAGTTTCTTTAAGGTATATGACTGCATGTTGTGCAGGCCTGACCTTCTGTTATGCATTGAAGAATACTCCCCACCCCAAGGCAGAGACAATTACATCCCTTGAAACTCTGTAGATGGCTTTGAAGAACAACTAATCCATAAACATTTTTCGCAGGTCAAATCCTAATATCTAGATAGCCACAAGGAGACAACATTTAGTCCCTGTCCCTTTAAGGCAATAGAGAATTGTAGGTGGTCAAAAAGCAGACTATTTTCAAAGGGAAGCATGGAGGCATGTGGCGGTAGGAGAAATAGGCAATTGAAGGAAATATTGCATGATTTAATCTTTGGGACTAAAGGAAATTGAAGGAACCTTACCCACCTGAAGACAAAGCCCTGAACATCACAAACTGCTCACACTGGTCTCTTTTCACATCTCCTGACCTTTCTTTTGAGGAAATTCTAACCAGCTATGGCAAGTGGATACCACGGTGGAGGTGCTGGTCCTTGCTTTTCACCCCACATAAGTGGGTGTTTGAACAAGTTGTTATTCCTAGGAAAGACTGTTTCTCTAATTAGAAATGTGTCAGCATCGTGGTGAGGGATAGTGTGCCAATATGCATGGTGAATGGGGTGAGAAGATGGTTGACAGGATCTGTGAATCCATGAATAATATTTGCTCAGAGAAAAAATCATCCACATTCAGTTGTCAAATATTCAGTTTTATGCTTGCAGAGATTTCTCTGAGCATTCATTGCAGTGAGATTATTTGCAGAATGTTCAGTCTATTGACTTGTTAAGCCTTCACTCCTCTACAAAATGCTTCTACTCCGTGTTTGAACTCACTCCAGAAGTGCCTAATTTGCTCCCCCTGCTCCTGGGACATGAAAGCAAGAGAGAGGAGAGCTACAGTATGCAGAGTGGTAGGGGCTTCCATGCTAGAGTTTGTTTTGGAAAGGCATGGAATTTTCTGGCTCATGAAGGAGAATGCAGGATTTTCTCTTTCCAAGGCTTATTGCTGGGTGGCTTGGCTGTCAATCAAGCTGTGCTGGACCTATGATGACTGTCACAGAAAGGTCACATGACAGCACAATGGTGTCATGATTGCCATGGTGTAAAGAATCTCTTCAGGTTCTAGTTATTGTGAAGGAAACTTCAAGAAAAGTTCTTTTCCAGATGTGCTGTCAATAGTGAAGAGGAATTGAACGAGTCCCAGCGGTCCTTTGTGTGCCACAATTGGGATGCTTTCCTCTTTACACATGAGACAAGAAATCAGGGTGTTTAGTGGACATGTCCCAATGGGCTTTGAAGCATCCAACTTATCCCATGATCAGGGATCCCTCTGAAACATGATAGGTTGTCATGCACTCCATGTACACTCAGTGATGATGTTCTCAGTGGATGGCAGCACTCATGATTTCCTGGGAGTAGAGATGCCTGCAGTCTATTGGTACTCACATGAATAGTGGACCAGTGAGGAGTGCTGCACCTATATAAGGTGCCTTAGAAACATGCAGAGATTCCTTTTTCAGTCAGGCGATTGGCAGGTGAAGAGATTTACACCTTCACTGAAGAAACATTGTGAAAGCATTTCTGCATCAAAGTTGAAGCAGGAGTGGCCAAGGACAGTTGGGTTACCAAGCCAAGTACATGCCCCAGGGGCAGGGAACTACATAGACACCCCTGCAAGTCTGGATTCTCTGGGTACATTACTGAGACCAGAAACTGTTCTAGGCCATCTAGCCACTCACAATGATGGTCAATGACCTTTCTTGGGGAAGAGGCCATGTGGGTTGGCTTGGTTGCTTAGACGAAGTTGCAAGTGGGAAGCAGCACACCACCTCTGCTGTGATACCAGCACTTTCCACAAATGCCCCTAGAGGAGACAGCTGGAAGTTTGGATTTAGGACTTCAAAATACAAGTGAGGAGTGGTTGAGCTCTCAAAAGAATTGAGCCAATTATTCATCACTACATATTTAGAGTGGGGACTAGAACATTGCTGCCAATCTAGGAGAGACATGCTATGCTCACTCCGCTGGTCAGGCCTCACTACATCTGCTGTTCACATACAATTAGGTTGCACTCAGAAGTTGTCCTGCTATGAGTTACAAAGTAGCCCTTCCACTCACACTTTGATGCAGAAATGCTTTCAAAATGTGTCTTCAGTGAAGGTGTAAATCTCTTCCTCTGCCAATCGCCTGACTGAAAAAAGAACCTCTGCATGTTTCTAAGGCACCTTACACAGGAGCTTGAAGATGTGGACTACAGACCATGGTCAAATTCCCTGTAAAAATGATCCTCCCAAAACGTGAAATTGAGGAAAGAAACAGGTGCCTGAACAGGGCAAGATGAGCACATTGTTGCCAGGCATCGCCTAAAACTTTAATATGCATCCATCAGAAACAGAGAAATGGTCATTCAACTGGCAGTTGATTATTCAAGGAGGAAGGGGTAAGGTTACTTTTGTGCTCTAAATGCAGAAGGGTGTTGGAGAGGAAACAAACTTCTCTGATTGTACTCTAAAAGATGTTGCCCTTGTGAGTGGTCTCTACAAACACTCCAGGAATTTTCTTCAGGTGCAGAGTGCTATGAAAGTACAGCAAGTTGTAGGGGCCAAATCCTTGAATAAGCAAGGATAGTTAAGGATCACAAGTTCAGTGCTGAGTACCTAAATGCCCACTGCCAAAGCTTACTCTACCATTTAACTTACAATGATATCTCATTGAGCATATGCAGATTTAAATTTCCTGGCATAAGACCTTGTAGGAATGGTTGTTATTCAAAACAGTACACACACCTGAGAACATCAGTTTAAACAAGTAGAAATTTGAATATTGACAACTGAATGATGCTTCGGAAGCAAATTTTGCAGCACATTACCACATATCTAAACAAAAACGAGTCTGTTACTCTGCAACTATGAGGATGTAATACATGTGAAATCCTAAATTGAAAAACAGAAAGCAGAGTAGTATGAAAAGTATGATGGAATTTAGGGTGCAGGAGAAGGAGGTCCTATAGCCTTTCAAAATTCAAAGCCCTTATGTGTAGGAATTACAGGCATCCATACAAATTGTGCCACATAAGTAAAATCTCTGATTTCATTCTTTCAAGAGGACTTTTTAGAAAATTGCTTTCCTGTGTCATCCCTGCAAGAACATCAGAATCAAGTCATTATGATTTCTGTGGTAAAATTTAAAACATTGCATCTTTTACCCATTCCTACACAGCATCTATTAAGTCATCCCTCAAAAGTAACAAAAATCTGAAAAAATGCTTTATTAGTAATGAACCTGAATATTGAGTGATACACAGAGATGAGGCTTTACATAGCCACTGTGACTACTGAATTATTTCAGTGGAAGTTGACTTATGTATTCAGAGCCAAGTTTTACAAGTCTTTAATAAATGTTGTCTCAAACATGGACAAAACAATAAGCTGAGTACAGGCATGGCCATCTCAATCTGTGTTTTGACTATATCTCTCGGTTTTCTAGTTGATGTTGTGGTTGTGTTGGACAACATTGAGGTGCAGAGCACATTTTTTTTTGCAGAGAGACTGCAATGTGCTCCAGAACACTTCTACTTCACAAACAGAAGTTCCATTGTTATTTTGAATGTCATTAAAAACTGAAAGGCAGCAATGATGTCCCAAGAGGTGCTCAGCCTGATATTCGAACATCTAAAATGGATAAGAATCCATTTTTGAACCAGGTGAACAATTTCCTGTTATAGGACTTGCCAGCCTTTTAGTGAGACCTTTACAACATCTCTGCTCCTGAGAGTTGTCTCATATTCAGGAAAACTGACTCATAATGTATCTGTCTCTGTGGAAGGTTTTTTCCTGGCACCACATCTGGCTGCTGAACACCTCCTTTAGAATGGGCTTCCAATTAAATCTGACATTTTCCAACTGTTTTGCATTCACTTAATTGAACATAGGAGGAAAGGTAAAGATACTGGTGGTTTGGCATGACTTGATGAGGCTTCTTATGTTATATGACTGCATGTTGTGCAGGCCTGAATTTGTGCTATGCTTTTCAGAAAAACCAACCAAGGCAGAGGCAACTATTTCAATTGAAATTCTGTAGATGGCTTTGGAGAACAGCCCATCCAGAGGCATGTTTTGCAGGTCAAATGTCAAAATCTAGATAGTCAGGAGGAGAAAAGTTGAATCCATTTCCCTTTAAGGCAAGAGAGAATTGTAGGTGGTTAAAGAGCAGACAATTTTCATAGGGAAGCATAGAGGCATGTGTCAGTAGGAGACAAAGGCCTTTGAAGGAAATATTATATGCTCTGATCTTTAGGACTAAGGCAAATTGGGGGAAGCTTACACACTTGGAAACAAAACCCTTAACATTGCAAACTGTTCACAACTCTCTCTTTTCACCCCTCCTGGCCTTTTTCTTGAGGCAATTCTAACCAGCTGTTCCTAATGCATACCCCAGTCAAGATTCTGGACCTTTCTTTTTACCTCAGGTAAGTGAGTGCTTGAAAAAATTGGTTTTCCTGGGACAAGCCTGTTATTCTAATTAGGGAGTGTCTCAAAATCCTGTTGAGGCACAGTGTGTATATATGGATAGTGAATGGGAAGAGGATAAGGTTCACAGCATCTCTGAATCCATGAATAATATGTGTCAAAGAAATAAACATCTGCATTCAGTTCTCAAAAGTTCAATTGTATGTTTACAGGGAATTCTCTGATAATTTTTTTCAGTGAGGTTAATTGCAGAAAGTTCTATCCATTGACCTGTCAAGCCTTCATTTCTCCACAGGCTGATCTCTGGTTTTGAACCCACTCAAGGAGAGCCTAACTTCTTTCCTTATCCTCTGGGAAATGAGTGCAAGAGAGAGGAGGCTGGAAGGAGATAGCATGTGGGAGTTTGGTTTGGAATGGTGTGGAATTCTCTGGCACATTAGGAGATTGCAGGGTTTTCTCTTTCTAGGACTTGTTGCTGGGTCTTCAGTGACTTGAGTTTCCAAGAATGTCTTGGATGTCATCCAAGCTGTGCTGGACCTATGATTACTGTCACAGAAAGGTCACATGACAGCACAATGCTGTCATGATTGCCATGGCAACTAGAATCTCTTCAGGTTCTGGGTACTGCAGAAAAAACTTCAAGAAATGTCTTTTCCAGCTGTGCTGCCAATAGTGAAGAGGAAGCAGTCAAGTCACAGGGGTCATTTGTGTGACACAAATGGGCTGCTTACCTCTTTACACAGGAGATGAGAAATAAGGGTGTTTAGTGGACATGTTCTCTTGGGCTTTGATACATCCAACTTCATCCACGATCAGGGATCCCTCTGAGACTTGACAGGTTGTCATGCACTCTATGTTCACACAGTGGTGATGTGCTCACTGGATGGCAGCACCTATGATGATTTCCTTAATATAGTGACCCCAGCATTCAATTGGTCCTCTCCAGAAATAGTGTCCCAGTGAGAGAAGCAGGAGTGCCCAAGGAAAGTTGAGTTACCAAGCCTAGAATATGCCCCAGGGTCATGGAACTTTGTAGACACTACTGCATGTCTGAATTAATTGAGTACATTGCTGAGTACAGAAACTAGTCTAGGGCATTAGCAGCCACTCGAAGTGATGGCCAATGACATTTTGTGGAAGAGGATATGTGTGTTGACTTGGTTGATTAGATGAAGATGCAAGTGGGAAACACCACACCAACTCTGACTTAATACTATCCCTTTCAAAAATGCCCCTAAAGGAGACAGCTGTAATGTGGGATTTACAAATTCTAAAGTCAAGTGAAGAGTGGTTGAGTTCTTGAAAATATTGAGCTGAGTGTTCGTCACAAAATATTTGGGTTGGAGACTAGAAAGTTGCTGCCCATCTAGGAGAGACATTCTCCACTCACTCCACTTTTCTAACCTCACCACATCTGCTGTTCTTTTACAATTAGGATGCACTCAGAAATTGTCCTGCTATGACTTACAAAATGGCCTTTCCACTCTCCCTTTAATGCAGAAATGCTTTCACAATGTGTCTTCAGTGAAGGTGTGAATCTCGTCACCTGCCTATTACCTGTCTGAAAAAGGAAACTCTGTATTTTTCCAAAGCACCTTATCCAGCAGCTTGAAGATATGAACTACAGGCCATGGTGAAATACCCTGCAACAATGATCCTCCCAATATGTTATATTGAGGGATGAAACAGGTGACTGGAAAGGACAGAATGAATACTTTGTTGCAGGGCATCACACAGAATTTCAACATGCATCCATCAGAAACAGAGAAATGGTCATTTGACTGGCGGTTGAAAATTCAAAGAGGGAGGTGTAAGGATACTTTTGTGCTCTAAATGCAGAAGGGTGTTGGAGAGGAAGCCACAATCTCTGAGAGTACTCTAAAAGATGGTGTTCTTGTGAGTTAGCTCTACAAACACTCCAGGAACTTTCTTCAGCTGCCATGTGCTATGAAAATGCAGCAAGTATTAGGGGACAGATCATTGTGTAAGCAAGGATAAGCACCGATCACAAAATCTATGATGAGAACCTAAATTCTCTCCCCCAATTCTTACTCTACAGTTTACCTTACAAGAGATACCTCATTGAGCACAGGCAGATTTAGCTTTCCTGGCTTAAAACCTGGTGGGAAAGGATCTGATTCATAACAGCAGGTGCACTTGAGAACTTCAGTTTACACTTCTCAAAATTTGCATATGGAAAACTGAATGATGCTTCTGGAAATCAATTGGGCAGCACAATATCACAAATCTAAAAACATATCTGTTACTGTGCAACAAAGTGAACACAATAACTGTGAAATCCTAACTTGAAAAACAGAGAAAGCAGGATAAGTATGAAAGGTGTGAGAGGAGTGAGGGTGCAGGAGAAGGAGATACTAGAGACTGTCGATATTCAAAGTCATTATGTGTAGAAATTACAGGCATCCATACAAATTGTGCCACAAAGTAATGTCTCTGATTTCATTTATTCAAGAGGATTTTTTTAAAAATGCCATTCCTGTGCCAACCGAGTACTAACATCAGTATCAAACCATTCTCCTTTCTGTGGTAAAATTGAAAAGATAGGATCCTTCACCCATCCCTGCACAGCATCTCTTAAGTCCTACCTCAAAAGTAATAAAATCTGAAAAAAATGCTTTGTTATTAATGAACCGGCATGTCAAGTGACACATGGAAACCAGGTTTCCATAGCCCCTGTGACTGCTCAATGACATCGGTGGAAGTTAACTTATGTATTCAGTGCCAATTCATACAATTTAATAAATTATGTCTCTAACATGAAGAGCACAACAAACTGAGTACATCCACGGCCAACTACAGCTGAGTTTTGTCTACATCTCTGGGTTTTCAAGTTGATATTGTGGTTGTGTTGAACAACATTGAGTTGTAGAGCACACTGTTCTTTGCAGAGAGATTGCAGTGTGCCCCAGAAATCTTCTCTCTCACAAACAGTAGTTCCATTGTCATTTCAAAACTCATTCACTGCTGAAAGGCTAAAATAAAATCCCAAGATGTGCTAAATCTGATCATCAAAAACCTAAAATGGATAAGAATCAAATTTAGGACCACATGAACATTTTCATGTTTTAGGACATGCTGATGCAATACACTTGTCAACAAATTAATGAGATCATTACAACCTCTCTGCTCCTGAGAGTTGTCTCTTATTCAGGAATAATGACTTGTAAGACTTATCTCCATCTCTGTGGAACCATTTTCCTGGCACCACAGTTGTTTGCTGAACACTATCATTAGAATGAGCTTCCAATTAAATCTGAGACTTATCCAACCGTTTTTGTTCACTTGATTGAACAGAGGAGGAAAGGTAAAGATACTGGAGGTTTGGCATGATTTGAAGAGGCTTTTTAAGGTATATGACTGCAGGCCTGACACTGTGTTGTCCTTCAAAGAACAGTCAACTGAGGCAGAGGCAAATACTTCCTTAGAAATTCTGTAGATGTCTTTGGAGAACACCCATTCAGAAACATTTTTTGCAGGTCAAATCCCAATGTTTAGATAGCCATGAAGAGACTTTTTAAATCCTGGTCCCTTTAAGGAAAAAGAGAATTGTAGGTGGTCAAAGAGCAGATGAATATCAGAGGGAAGCATTTTTGCGTGTGACAGTAGGATACATAGGCCTTTCCAGAATTATATTTTCTCTGATCTTTGGGACTAAAAGAAATTGAGGGAAGCTTACACACAGGAAGACAATGTCCTTAATGTTGCAAGTTGCTCATACCTGTCCCTCTTCACTTCTCCTTCCTTTTGATTGAGATAATTCTAACCATCTGTGACAATTGCTTACCCTAGTGGAGGGGCTCCACCTTGCTTTTGACCGCAGTCATGATGCTGAGAAAGGTGGTTTTCCTGGGAAAAGTCCTTTTCTCTAATTAGGGTAGGTGTCGGCATGATGGCAAGACTAAGTGTGTAAAATGCATAGGAAATGTGGAGAGGAGAAGGTTCATATGTCCTTTGAAAGCATGAATAATATTTCCTCAGAGAGAAATTCACCTACATTTAATTATCAAATATTCAGTTGTTTTGCTGGCAGAGATATCTCTGCACATCCTTTGATGTGAGATTATTTTCTGAAAGTTCTATCCACTCACCTGTCAAGCCTTCATTTCTATGCAAAATGCTACTAATCTGGTTTTGACACACTCAAGAAGTGCCTAGCTTGTTTCCCTGTGCTCCTGGGACATGAGAGCATTTGAGAGGAGATCTGCACTATGCAGTGTTCAAGGGGCTGACATGCAGAAATTTGGATTGGATTGGCATGGAATTCAATGGCTCATGTAGGAGAAAGAAGGGTTGTGTCATTCCAGGATTTTTGCTGTATCTTGAGCAACTTGGGTTTGCAAAAATGGCTTGGCTGTCATCCAAACTGTACTGGACCTAAGTCTACTGTCAAAGAAAGGCCTATGAGAGCCCAGTGGTGTCATGATTGCCATGGCAACGAGAATCTCTTCAGGTTCTGGCTACTGTGGAGGAACATTCAATAAAAGTTCTTTTCCAATTGTGGTATCAATAGTGAAGAGGAAGCAGGCAAGTCCTAGTTCTTGTTTTTGTACCACAAATGGGGTACTAGTCTCTGTAAACCAGAGATGAGTTATCAGGGTGTTTAGAGGACACATCCCTTGGGGTTTGATACATCCAACTTCATCCATGATCAAGAATTCCTCTGAAACCTGACAGGTTGTCATGCATCCATGTTCTTGAAGTGGCTATGAGCTCACTAGACATAGCACCCATTATGTTTTCTGGGGAATGGGAATCCCAGCAAGGAATTGGTCTTCAACAGAAATCGTGGCCCAGTGAGAGAAGCAGGAGTGCCCAAGGACAGGTGGGTTATCAAGCCTAGTACATGCTCCAGAGGCATGGACTGACATAGACACTCCTACATGTCTGGATTCACTGGGTACATGCTGATCCCATAGACATGTCTAGGGAGTTAACATGCACTCACAATGGTCAATAACATTTTGGCAAAGGGGTCATTTAGGTTGACTTGGTTGGCTAGGTGAAGATGGACTGGAAAGCAACACACTAATTCTGGTGTAATAGAACCACTTTTTAATAATGCCCCTACAGGAGACAGTTGGAAATTGGAATTTAGGACTTCTAAATCCAAGTGTGGTGTGGAAGACTTCTTTAAAGTATTGAACCAAGTGTTCACTAAATATTTAGAAAGGAAACTAGAACGTTGCTGCGAATCTAAGAGGAACTTTCTGTGCTCACTCCACTGGTCAGGCCTCACTACATCTGCTGTTCTCTTGCAATTAGTGTCCACTCAGAAATTGCACTGCTGTGAGTTATAAATGGGCCATGACACTCACCATTTGATGCAGAAAAGCATTCACAGTTTGTCTTCAGTAAAGGGATAAATCTCTTGTACTTCCTATCACCAGTTTGAAAAAGGGAACTCTGCATATTTCCAATTCACCTGATCCATCAGATTCAAGATGTGGACTACAGGTCATGGTCAAATGTCCTTTAAAAATGATCACCCAAAATGTGAAATTCAGGAATGAAAGAGGTGCCTGAAAAGGGCAGCATTAGCACTGTGTTGCAGTGCATCACACAAAATTTGAACATGCACACATCAGATACAGAGAATTTGCCATTCAGAAGGCAGTTGAATTTTCAAAGAGGAGTAAGGATGCTTTTCTGCTCTAAATGCAGAAGGGTGTTAGAGACAAAATCAACTTCTATGATGGTACTCTAAAGATGTCCTTGTGAGTGGTCTCCACAAACACTCCAGGAGCTTTCTTCAGCTGCCAAGTGCTATGCAAATCAAAAAATAGTAGGTTCCAAATTGTTGTGTAACAAAGGATAGTTACTGATCACAAGTTCAATCCTGAGGACCTAAATGCCATCTCCCAGTGCTTACTCTACAGTTTAGCTTACAAGGGATACCTCATAGAGCATATTCAGATCTAGCTTTTGTGGCATAAGACCTGGTAGGAAAAGACCCCATTCAAAACAGTAGGTACAACATAGAACTTCAGTTTACACAAGTACAAATTTTCATATGGACCACTGAATGATGCTTTTGGAGATAAATTGTGCAGCATGATATCAGACTTCTAAACAAAAACGTGGGTGTTACTATGAAACTCTGAGGACACAATACTTGTGAAATCCTAATTTGAGAAACAGATAAGGCAGCATAAGTATGAAATGTGTGATAGAATTTAGGGTGCAGTAGAAGGAGATCCTACAGCCTTTTGAAATTCAAAGTCCTATATGTAGGAATTAAAGGCATCAATACAAATCGTGCTGCATAAGTAAAGTCTCTGATTTTTTTTTATTCGAGAGGATTGTTTTTTTTTTTACAAAATGGATTTCCTGTGTCATCCCTGCAGTAACATCAGAACCAAATCATTCTAATTTCTGTGGTAAAATGGAAAACATA
>JAJEJO010036329.1:0-10056 GCA_020662805.1 Glaucomys volans
TGTCCACAGACCTTTTGGTACACACACGTTTCTTTTTTTTTTAAGCAAAGTTTCCTGATGGAACATTAAGGAATTTTTTATGTTGCAGTGGTTCAAAAATTGTCTATAATAATATATGTTGATTGTCAGATCCCAATTTTCTTCGTTTCCCTTTGTTCTTGAGGTATATATTATGTGCAAGAGTCATAGTCAGGGGCTGTTATTTTTTCTTCTTTTTGTGGAGCAAGTCAGGTTGCACATTCTCTTCTTCTCAGTACTGTGAATGGGTTGGAGGATGTTGTCTACTCCACGCACAGTAAGAGATCACTGTAGATTTCTGTAAAAGGACTTCAAAGAGGTGGAGCTTCTAGGCATAGATTTTGGTTCTAGATAGATCCCTGGTTCTTTGTCGAATGATCTTTTATGAAGCTTTTAAATCAGCACACCTCTGGAGCCTGGCTACTTCTGGTCCATGCTGGGCATCTGTATTGCTTGAATCTCCCTTGGGCTTTGCTCCAGTAGTGGAGGATCCAATCCTTCACACCGTCCACCTCTCGAGGCTCCCATATTTTGGCCACCTGGGTTCAGTCCCAAAGTACACATTCACTCCTCTCCAGCCTGATCAATTCCCCCGGGGATCCCCCACTTGTCCTGTGAACTGCAAGACTCAAAATGTGACAGACGCCCAGGATCTCTTGGGTCTGAGTGTCTTGAATTCCCCTGGGTGTAAGACTTTCCATGCCTGATTTTCACCTGGTTTTCTAATCACACTCTGGTTCACAAGGCAGGCCTCTTCCAATCCAGGTTTTCAGACCCACCTGGAATTACACAGATCTGGATGCCTGGGTTTGGACCCACACCCACTGAACCCTGTAGCACAGGGGCAGGGGAGAAGATGACAGCTTTCCCTGCTCCCCTCAGGTCACTGGGAAACAAGCACGATCCCTCTCACACCAAAACAAAGTGCAGCTCACCCATTAATTCATCCCATCAATGTCCATGATCACTGTCTTTTGCACTTCAACACATGCCTTGGTGCCACCTGAAATGTGAACTGTCTTAGTCTCTCTGTCCCTCTCTCTCTCTGACCTGCCTGTTGTGGATCCACATTGGCAGCTGACTGTGCCAACAGTGTTTTCTTTTCTTTCTTTTCTTTTAATTTTTAAAATATATTGTATCCAATCTTCTGAGTCTCAAGGCCATTCTGAGAGGCCAGTATTAAATTACAGTAGGAATTCTTTTTTTAAGAACAACTCACCTCATGGAGAAGCTATTTGTCCACTTTCCTGTCTCTGCACCACAGAGCTGTTTCAAAAGTAGCCTTCTCTATTCAACCATCTTGACCCATTGTAAAGTTCTTTGGACCCTGGTTTGATTCAGTCATATATATATATATATATATATATATATATATATATATATATATATATATTCTTTTTAGGATTTTGTGAATAGAATGGTTTTCCTGAGTTTTACTTGCCCAAATCACTGGTGGAGTATAGTATAAGAAATCAATTGATTTATGAGTGTTGATCTTGTTTCCTGCTACTTTGGTGAAGACATTTATGACCTCCAGAAGTCTCCTGGTGGACTTTTGGGTCTTCTAGATATAAGATGTTAATGTCAAATCAAGATAGTTTTAATTCTTTTTCTATTTATATCCCTTTGATTTCCTTTTTTTTGCCTGATTACTCTTGCTAATATTTTGATGAGCATATTGAATAGGACTGTTGAGTGAACAGCCTTTCCTTGTTCCTGATTTTAGAGGAAATGCTTTTAGTTTTTCTTCATTCAGTATGATGCTGACTTTGGATTTGTCATAAATGGCCTTTACAAGGTTCAAGCAAGTTCTTTCAATCCCTAACTTCTCCAGTGTTTTTAATATTAATGGGAAATGGATTCTGTCAAAGGCCTTTTCTGCATCCATTGAGATAATCATGTGATTCTTGTCATTAGTTCTGTGTAAGTGATGAATTACATTTATTGAATTGAATATGTTGACCCAACCTCACATCTGTGGAATGAAACCCACTTGATCATCATTCATTATCTTTTTGATGTGTTTTTGAGTGCAGGTTTCTAATAATTTATTAAGGATTTTTGCATCTTTGTGCATCAGAGATCTTATTCTGTATTTCTGTTTCCTTGATGCATCTTTGTCTGATTTTGGTATCAGGGTTATATTGGCTTCATAGTATGTATTTGAGGGTGTTTCCTCTCTTTCAATTTCATGTAATAATTTTAGAAATACTGATGTTAGTTCTTCTGTAAAGGTTCAGTAGAACTCAGCTGAAAATCCATCTGGTCCTGAGGTTTTCTTTTTTGGGAAAGATTTTTTTTGCTGCTTCAATTTCTTTAATTGATATCAGTCTGTTTAGGTTTTCTGTATCTTCCTGATTCAATTTGTGCTGGTCATATTTGCCAAAAATTTGTTCATATCTTCCAGATATTCCAGTATTGAAGCACAAATTTTTGAAATAGGTTCTGATAATCTTCTGGATTTCAAAACATCTGTTCTGATATCTCTTTTTCTTCTCTGATCTTAATGATTTGGGTTATCATGTTCTTTCTTTTGGTTAGTTTGGCTAAGGGTTTGTCAATCTTATTAATCATTTCAAAGAACCAACTCTTTGTTGCCTTAATCCCATATGTTTTCTTATTTTCTATTTCATTGATTTTGGCTCTGATCTTTATTTCCTGTCTTCTACTCATTTTGGAGTTATTTTGTTGTTGTTTTTCTAAGGCTTTGAAGTGGAGCTTAAACTTATTTGGGACCTCCCTACTTTTTAAATATAGGATCTTAGTGATATAAATTTTCTCTTGAAATTGGTTTTGTAGAAGGAGGGATCCAAGATGGTAGACAAGAGGGAGGCTGCATTCTTTGTCCCTCTCTAGGATGGGATTCAAGTAGAGGAAATACTGTTTCTCTGTGAAGCAGTCTTCACTGCCTACCAATCCCTTGCTGCTTATCCCCATTCATCACCTATGATAGCCTGCTGTCCGCCAGCATAAGGCCTGCCTTTTGAGTGCAGGTTGCTCAGTGATCGCCGCCTATCATTTTCTTTTGCCCATTTGCCCACCTCTGGCTTGCCCCTCACCTGCCTTTCATCCACCCATTGCCCACAGCCTGACAACCACCAGCTGATCGTTCAACATTAGCCTGCAGACTGCCCAGAGACCATGAGCAGATTGCCTGAAGCCCACTGTTACCTGGAAATCCATTGTCATAGTACCTGCAGGTTTGGTTACACATGGCCTCTGCCATCTTGGAACACCAAACAGAGCCTGCAGGTTTGTTGCCACCACTGCCACCATCTTGGGCCATGGCCATCTCAGTCTGGAGACACAGGCCAGGGTCTGGAGATATATTGGGGTGCCTGCAGGTCTGGTTGCACCTGAGGTCTTTCTGCTCAGTATGGTGGTGGCTGCCATCTGGCTGCCTCTTTGCAGGGTTGCTCCTTTGTGTGAGCACATGCCTGGTGGTCTCTCTGCAAGTTGAAATGACATTGAGATCTTGAGACTGCAGCAAAACAGTGTCTGGGGAAGCTGAAAATGAGGTCCATTGGATTGCCGCTGGGTTTGTGTGGGCCAGTTTGGGTCTGGCAAGTCTGTGGAAAGCCAGAGACTAGGGGCAGTTCTCCATGGGGAGCACAGGTTGGAGAAACCGGAGAAACCCAGGCTCTCTCCAAGTCAGTGAGTCCTGAAGTGTGCAGGGTTGGAAGGGGCCAGTTACCACAGGAAGACTGGAAGAGGGTGTGAGGTCACCTTGCTGTCTGCTCACCCACCCAACTGGTCTGGCACCCACTGGATGGGAGCTAACATCAAACCTCAGACATCCCCACCTATTGGTGGAGAAGGGAAGCTGAGAACATTTTTGAAAGCCAATGGAAACAGTCATTCAATTTTCCATTGACACTTTCCTTCCTTTTTTCTTTCTTTCTTTTTTTTTTTGCTCTCTCTCTCTTTCTCTCTCTCTCTCACAGCTCTACCAGCTTTGAATCCAAATACATTTCATGCACCGATTTATTGAGGAATGGGATGTCTGAATAGTATATTACAGTTTCATTGGATAATCTTATATTTTTACTTTTAAAAACATCTGTATATATTTTTTCTCTCACCTAACTGTGCCCTGGATTCTCTTTCTCACTTCTTTCATACTAACAGCTGACCTCTATTAAGTCCTTCCTCACTCTTACTATAAATTTTTACCTCTCCCTTCTCTCCCACTCCTCATAAACATCACATCTTACACTACTTCTCTTCCCTTATTGTCAATCATTTGAAATGATAAACCCTTTTAGCAAACTTATTGTTTATATTGTAGACAATAAGTGAACACTTCATTTCTGTTTATTGTGACAAAATTGTAAATGCCTTAAAAGGAGCCATTTGGTTTAAGGTGGTATATTGTTTGCATTGGGTGCTGTCAATATTGGTCTCCCCCTTCAAGGTGAGGTACTGGAAGCCTTCAGGGACACTATAAGACTACAAGATAGAATCTGTACTGCTGCAGCTCCATAACACTAGATGAGAAGACACACAAACAACATGAAAAATAAGGGAACAATGAGCCTCAAACAAACCTACATGTTCCAACAATAGAATCCAGAGATAATACAGTAGAAGAAACATCAGAGAAGGAATTTAGAAAATAAATAGATTGATCTTCAAAGTAAAGGATGGTATTGAAGAGAAAATTCAGGGAGGGAAAGATCACTTCAGTAAAGAGGCAGAGATTATAAAAAGGAATCAAGAAGAAATCTGCAAAATAAAGGAAATAATAAACCAAATTAAAAATTCAATGGAAAGTATCAACAATAGACTAGACCACTTGGAAGACAGAACTTCAGACAAAGAAGACAAAATATATATTCTTGAAATTAAAGTTGACCCCACAGAGAAATGGTAAGAAACCATGAATAGAACTTCCAAGAAATAGGGGATAACATGAAAAGACCAAATTTAAGATTTGTTGGAATAGACAAAAGTGTGGAGATATAAACCAAAGGAATGCACAACTTTTTCAATGACATAATATCAGAAAACTTACCAAATCTTAAGAGTGAAATAGAAAATCAACTACAAGAGACTTACAGGACCCCAAATGTACAAAATTACAACAGACCCACACCAAGGTACATTATAATGAAAATGCCTAACATACAAAATAAAGATAGGATGTTAGACACTGTGAGAGAAAAAAATCCAATTCCATATAGGGGGAAACCACTTTGGTTCTCAGTTGATTACTCACCCCTGACTCTGAATGCCAGGAAGTCTAAGAGTAACATTTATCAAGCTCTGGAAGAAAATGGATGCCAAATGAGAATTTTATATCCAGCAAATGTAAGCTTCAGATTTGGAGATGGAATAAGAAACTTCATGATAAACAAAAGTTAAAAGAATTCACAAGTAGAAATCCTGAACTACAGAATATTCTCAGGAAAATATGCCATGAGAATGAAATAAAAAAAAATGAAAACCAGCAAAGGGAGGAGCTACATGAAATGCAGGGTCAATCAAAGGAGAAACTAAGTCAAAGTAAAAACAAAAATAAACCAAAATGACCAGGAATGCAAATAATATCTCAATAATAACCCTGAATGTTAATGGCCTAAACTCATCAATCAAAAGACATAGACTGGCAGATTGGATTAAAAAACAAGACCCAACATGCTGTTTTCAGGAGACTAACCTCCTAGGAAAAGATATCTACAGCCTGAAGGTGAAAAGATGGGGGGAAAAATATCACTCACATGGACTGTGTAAACAAGCAGGGGTTTCCATCCTCATATCAGACAAAGTGGACTTCAAACCAAAGTTAGAAGGGATAAAAAAGGACATTTCATACTTATTAAGGGAATCATAATTCAGGAAGTCATAATGATTGTAAATATTTATGCCCCAAATAATGGTGCATCCATGTATATCAAACAAACCCTTCTCGATTTCAAGAATCAAATAGATCACAACACAATAATGCTGTGTGACTTTAACACACCTCTCTCACCACTGGATAGATCTTCCAAACAAAAACTAAACAAAGAAACTACAGAATTAGATAATAAAATTAATGATTTAGACTTAACAGACATATGTAGAGTATTTCATCCATCATCATGTGAATATACTTTCTTCTCAGCAGCACATGGATCCTTCTCTAAAATAGACCATATGTTATGCCACAGAGAAACTCTCAGCAAAAACAAAAGAAAAATAGAAATAGTATTCTGTATTGCATCAGATCATATTGAAATAGAACTAGAAATCAGCAAAAAAATAAAAAATAGAAACTACTCCAACACCTGGATACTAAATAGCATGCTCGTGAATGATTAATGGATAAAGGCAGATATCAAGAAGGAAAAAAAATACTTTGTGGTAAAGGAGAACACTGATAGAATATATCAAAATCTCTGGGATGCTGTGAAGTCAGTGCTAAAAGGAAAGTTCATTGCATTGAGCTCATACATTAAAAGAATAAAAAGTCAACAAATTAATGCCCTAACAGTACATCTTATAGCCCTAGGAAAAGAAGAACAGATCAACACCAAAAGTAACAGAAGACAGGAAATAATTAAAATCAGAGCTGAAATCAATGAGATGGAAACAAAAGAAACAATTCAAAAAATATTTTCTGCCACCTTGAGGAATCCCCTATTTTGATGATCCCCCTGAGAGAGTCCTTGATATGGGTGCCTTCTTTGCAGGTGGCTGTGGGAGGTGATCAAGCTCCATAATAGATCATATTTTGATCTCCAAAACAGATCACAAAGCAAATCTTAGCAAATACAAAAAAAACTATATATTCCCAAGTATCCTATCATATAATGGAATGAGTCTAGAAATGGACAGCAAGAAAAATAATAGAAACTACATAAACACATGTAGGTTGAATAGTACTCTCTTACATAAAGAATGCATCATATAAGAAATGAGAATAACAAGCAAGAAATTCCCAGAAACAAACATGAATGGAAATACAACATATCAAAAGATTGTGGAACCAACCTAGATGCCCTTCAATAGATGAATGGATAAAGAAACTGTGGTATATATATACAATGGAATATTAGTCAGCCATAAAGAAGAATAAAATTATGGCATTTGTTGGTAAATGGATGATGTTGGAGACTGTTATGCTAAGTGAGATTAGCCAATCCCAAAAATCCAAAGGCTGAATGGTCTCTCTGATAAGTGAATGATGATGCATAAAGCGGGGTGGAAGGATGGCAAGAATGGAGGAAAGATAGAGAGCATAGAGGGAAGGGAGGGGTGATTTTGGGGTGGGGGGTAAGAATAATAACAGAATGTGTGACAGACATCATTGCCCTGTGTACATGTATAAATACACAGATGGTGTGACTCTACTTTGTGTACAACCAGAAAAACAACAGCTGTACTCCATTTGTGTTCAATGAATCAAAAAATTAAATAAAAAAATAAATTAAACAAAATATCTGGGACACTACAAAAGGAATTTTTACATCATAATTTTTTTCATACATGCTTATAGGGTAATAATGTCTGTCTCTTTCTACTCTCCTTCCAGTCCCCACTGCCCTACTCCTCCCCTCAATCCCCTCTATATAATCCAAAGTTGCTTCATTCTTTTTTCAAAAATATTTTAAATTGTCAATGGACCTTGATTTTATTTATTTATATGTTTTGCTGAGAATCAATCACAGTGCTTCACACATGCTAGGCAACTGCACTGCCACTGAGCCACAACCACAGCCCATTCATTCCTCTCTATCCAACCCCACTATGAATCAGCATCCACTTATCAGAAAAAAACATTTGGCTTTTGTTTTTTTTTGGGGGGGGGTTGGTTTATTTCACTTACCATGTTATTCTCCAATTTCATCCATTTACCTGCAAATGCCATAATTTTATTCTTCTTTATGACTGAATAATATTCCATTGTGTATATGCACCACATTTTCTTTATCCATTCATCTGTTGAAGGTCATCTACATTGCTTCCATGGTTTAACTGATGTGAATTGAGCTGCTATAAACATTAACGTGGCTACATCACTGTAGTATGCTGATTTTAAGTCCTTTGAGTGTAAATTGAGGAGTCGGATAACTGGGTCAAATGGTGGTTCCATTCCAAGTTTTCTGAGGAATCTCCATATTGCTATCTGTACTGGTTCCACCAGCAATGTATGAGTGTACCTTTTCCTCCACATCCTCACCAAAATTTATTATTGTTGTATTCTTGATAATTGCCATTCTGACTGGAGTGAGATGAAATGTTAGAGCAGTTTTGATATACATCTCCCTAATTGCAAGAGATGATGAACATTTTTTTCTGATCAATTGTATTTCTTCTTTTGTGAAGTGTGTGTTCAGATTCTTAGTCCATTTATTGATTATGTGTTGTTTTGGTGTTAAGTTCTTTCTGTTGTCAAAATGGCCATACTACCAAAAGCAATATACAAATTCAATGTGATTCCAACTAAAATCCCAATGATATTCCTCGTAGAAATAAAGAAAGCAATTTTTAAGTGAATTAAGAATAAGAGACCCAGTATAGCTAAAGCTATCCTTAGCAGGAAAAGCGAAGCAGGTAGTATCACAATACTAGGACTTCAACTATCTACAAAACAGTAGTAACAAAAAAAGCATGGTATTGGCACCAAAACATGCAGGTAGATCAATGGTATAGAATAGAGGACACAGAGACAAACTCACATAAATATAGTTATCTCATACTTGACAAAGGAGCCGAAAACATACAATAGAGAAAAGACAGCCTCTTCAACAAATGGTGCTGGGAAAACTGGAAATCCATATGTAGTAAATGAAACTAAACTCCTATCTCTCAGCCTGCATAAAACTCAACTCAAAATTGATCAAGGACCTAGGAATTAGACCAGAGACCCTGCATCTAATAGAAGAAAAAGTAGGCCCAAATCTTCATCATATCAGCTTAGGACAAGACTTCCTTAACATGACTCCCAAAGCACAAAAAATAAAAGCAGGAATTAATAATTGGGATAGATTCAAACTAAAAAGCTTTTTCTCAGCAAAGGAAACAATCAGCAATGTGAAGAGAGAGCCTACAGAGTGGGAGAAAATCTTTGCCACACACACTTCAGATAGAGCACTAATCTCCAGAATTTGAAAAGAATTCAAAAAACTTTACACCAAGAATACAAAAAACCCAATCAATAAATGGCTAAGGAAATGAGCAGACACTTCACAGAAGAGGATCTACAAGCAATCAACAGATATATGGAAAAATGTTCAACATCTCTAGTAATAAGAGAAAAGCAAATCAAAACTACCCTAAGATATCATCTCACCTCAATTAGAATGTCTATTATCAAGAATACAAGCAACAATAGGTGTTGGTGAGGATGTGGGGAAAAATGTACACTAATACATTGCTGGTATGGTTGCAAATTGTTGCAGCCACTCTGGAAAGTAGTATGGAGATTCCTTAGTAAACTCAGAATGGAACCACCATTTGACCCAGCTATCCCCTTCCCTGGCTTCTACCCAAAGGACTTACAATCAGCATACTACACTGATGCAGCCACATAAATGATTATAGCCCAATTCAAAATAGCTAGATTGTAGAACCAATCTTGATGCCCGTCAATAGATGAATGGATAAATAAACTGTGGTATATAAACAATGGAATATTATTGAGCCATAGGGATAATAAAATTATGACAATTGCAGGTAATTGCATAGACTTGGAGAATATCATGCTAAGTGAAATAAGAAAATCCCCAAAAATCAAAGACTGAAAGATATCTCTGATAAGTGGTTGAAAATAAATAATAGGGGTGGGGGGAGATAGGAGAAGAAAGGAGAAAGGATGGATTGTATAGCAGAAAATGAGAGGTAAGGAGGGAATGGGGAAGGAAAGATAATAGAATGAGACAAAGATCCTTACACTATGTATTTGTAGGAAGATGCAAATTGTATGATGCTACTTTGTAAAGAACCAAAAAAACAGTAGCTGTACTCCATTTGAGAAATATGGACCAAAATTTAACAGAAAAATTTTCTTAAAAAAAAAAGAAACGTGTGTGTACCAAAAGGTCTGTGGACATT
>JAJEJO010036334.1:0-22783 GCA_020662805.1 Glaucomys volans
ACACACACACACACACACACACACACACACACACACACAGGTATATGTTAATTAATTGATAGTTTTTGGTCTTACCTGCTTTCCTTCAGGCCAAATCAAAATTTTCTTGTGTTTTCATTTCCACGAGCAAGGTCACATTACTTGTAAAACATGAGCTTTCTTAAATTAAAAATAGGTATTCCTGGACACTTCAACTCCATGGCAAAACTAAGGGATGTATTGAAAACTATACATGCCCTCTCCTAAATTGTTAGATCTTCCTTAAGCAGATTGGAAGTTTAAAGCTGTGTCCCAGTAAGAGTGTTGTGCTTGGATGCTCGGCTTTTGGAGCGAGCCTGCACAGTGGGGAAGCCAGAAGTCCAGAATCAAAGTGTCAGTGGGGTCCTGCTTCCGAGGCTCTGGGGGTCATCCTGCTCATCTACGGTGGCACTGGTACCGCCGTTTACCGGTGGAGTCCTGCTCCCTCAGGTGCTGAAGCATAACGCCAGAGAAGCACACCAAGGCAAGTGTAGAGTAGAAAGTAAGGAGCTTTATTAGAGAAAAGTAAAAGCAGACTTCTCCCAGAGGGAAGAAGGGGACCCAAAGGCAGAATCCATGTGACAAGTAAATCCAGTCCTTTTTATGGTATTTATTCTCCTGTTCCCTCCCCCTTATCTCTTTCCTTCCTGCCTACGTGGTGACTAGGCCCAGATTTGCACGTGAGATTCAAAAGGGAGGAACAGATGGGCAGGGGGAGGGCCAAAGTGATTCAGGCAGGTAAGAGCCCAGGGGGCATGAATTAGCAACTCTCTGCCAGTAGTCCTGACAAGGGCAGGTGGATTTGGTAATCAATGGGCTCCGGAGGTCTTTGACATTCCACTCTCCCAGGTGCAGCCTCCAACTTCCAGGTGCAAATGGCTTCCATGGCCTCCATTTCCTGAATTTGACCTGATTTCTTATTTCTACACTACCTGCCTGTCCCCCACTCTGGCTTCAGCATCTGGCAGCGACCTCAGTCCTGGGCAGACCGTGGCCTGGTCCCCCACTAGACCACCTCTCACAGGCCACTCGTCCTGTTGAATTAAGGGCCTGTCTTTCTACAGATTAATCTTAACTAATCGTGTCTGCAATAGCCATTTTCAAATAGCATCATATTCTGGGGTGCCAAGGGTTAGGACTTCAACACATCTTTCCTGGGGACACAGTTCAACCCCTAAGAGTGCGCACCTGGGAAGCTGCAGGTGAGCTCAGGCTGCAGAGCCACGAGGAAGGCTGGGGTTCAGGGCCATGCGGGTTGGCAGGGTGTGGGAGGCACGGCCCTTCCCATGTGGGCGCAGGGAGAGCTTATCAATCAACTAGATCACAGGAGCTTCTGGTTTGCAGGCCACAGCACACTGGGGTGGAAATGAAAACATCAGAGAAATTTATATTTAAAGGAATCATCATCACAATCTCTACAATGTGTATTTGAATTGGGCCTCAAAATGACCCGTTTTGAAAGCTGTCGTTCCTCTTTTGAGGGTCTCATGTTGTGAGGGAGGATGATGATGTTAGGAAAAGAAGGCAGCTTTAGTGGAGAATTGGGCAGAAAGTAGGGTTATGTAACACCTGGGGGACTCTAGATGGGTGAGGAACTCCAGCTCTTAGCAGTCTTCTCCTACGCCATGGGTGGGAGCGTCTCAGCTGGCGAGATGGGGTGACTCCGAAGCAAATTGCTTTTTCTACCAAGACTCTCTCTCCACGGTCACTCTTAGAGACGTAGTCTTTTCTTAGAGACACAGTCTTTCAAGCAAAGGATCCCTGGTGCCTTTATTTTTTCTCTCTCTCTTTAACAGCTGAAATATTAAACAATTAAAATCAGAGTAATATTATGTTTATATCACTATTTTTAGCGAGCTTTTTGATAAGTTGAACATGCACAGAAAAAAATTAAAATAGTAAAAAGTACACATACTGAAAAGTCAATCTCCTCACCCCATTGTGCGTAACCTTGTTTTACCTGTGTAAGAAACACAGAAAGCTTCTCCTTTTAGCACAGCCTTCATTTATGAAGTTGCCATTCCTGAATCCTAGTCAGGAGGACACATGAAAGGAATTGCTCTTCCAGGAAAAGACATCTAATGAGCCCTTTGGCAGTCTAGATCAAGAATTTAAAGATGTGTACACGTGCAAATATGTAACAATGAATCCCACCATTATGTATAACTGTGATGCATCAATAGAAATATAAAAAAAGAATTTAAAGATGTGGTCAGGCTAAGGAGCAGAATTCATACAACTGGGAGAAATCAAATGGCTGTGGCCTGTTCATCTAGGTCTTCTTGCATTGTGGAGAAACTTCCTGAAACTCAGGGAAGACCACATTCAGAAAAATGTGCACACATTGAAATTGGAATGGAAGAATTATCTAGGATGTGAGATTTATAATCTCATTAAAAAAAAAAAGAATAAAGTTGTCCTTGTTTAGAAGGGAACTTAAGTAGCCCTTGACGTGAATAGTCCTCATTAAAATGCCACCTGTGTGCTTCAGTTCTCCCGAGAAAACTGCCAACACCAGGGAAGGGTCAGATGCTCCAGAAATCCTAAATCATACCAATTATTCCTATGCAACCCCATAATCCAGTTTCTGGTTTGAAACTGTGAAACTTGCTAAGGGCTTTTGCTCTTACAGTGTGGACCCCCATGAAAAAGGTATTATAAAAGGTTATTGCAGCCAGGTCTAAGAGAGTCCTGTATATTGAGAGGGAAGAAAATGCAAGTCGACATTATAAAAGATTACTTTCTGTGCTGCTAATGATCACTTTTGGTTTCAGTTTTCCTGAATGTTCAGGAAAGAAAGAGAGCTCACAGGAAAGGAATTTATTGCAAAAGAATAATTGCCCAGTACATTACACAGCACAGTAGGGTTATAATGAGCATGGGAAAGTGCAATATCTAACCAACCCTTAGAGTTACGGTAATAGTTTGATTCAACTTCCTTGTGCAGAATGCTGAGCAACCAGATAGCTTTGCCCAAAGGATTGGACTGCAATTGTTTTGAAAGTTTCTTGGGGGAAATGCAATTAGTGACAAGATTTAATAAAGCCAAAACAACTGAATGTGATGAGATGAGCCACTATTCTTTTGTTCTTTCTATGTAATGTAAGAAAATAGCAAGACAACGATTACATTATAACTAAATGAATTAAACAAAGCTCCAAAACATAAATTAGAATTTAACTACGCCATTAAAAACTAATTTAATTTGCAAGCCATCATTACTAGATAATAAAGACCCATTGCGAAATGTACAACAATATCTTGTGAACATGTGAAAAAAACAAGTAATAAATCTCATTGAGCAGATGAGTTTCTGTTACATTAGCAGATAAAAATGCTGAATGGATGTTTCAGTATATAATGGAAAATCGCAAGTAATGGAACAATTGGTTTGCTTAATTTTTTTTTTTTTTTTTGCCATAAATGGCTTTATAGTTAAAGGAAGGCCTCAGGGAAAGTTAGAGAAGCACACAGAGTGTAAGGATTTAGTGTAGTACAAAATGCTCTCAAACCAAGACAAAGAAAAGGCATTTAAATATTTTGTTTGTCAACGTATGAAATACATTGTTGTCTATTCAAGTGCAAACAATATCTTGTTTTAGATAATTGCGAATCTGATGGCAAATGCAGCCTTTTCCCTATAGTGTATCTTATTAAATTGCGTAGGAAATAACAAGGTGTACAGAAAAAATTCACGAGATGTGAATAAAAAATTTTAGTTCTGGGGTTGCTATTTTAAAACTTACTAAGAAAATAGCATTAACATTTCCTTATCTGATTAGAGCAAGAAACAAACGAGTTTCAGAAAACTCATTTTATTGAAATGAGTTTTAAATGTATGCTTTCTAATAAGCAGTAATAATCAGCGGTTCCCCTCCCCGTGCGGTTGTTGCTGGTGGAAGTCTGGGCTGCCAGTAGATGGCAGTGTGACCCCGCTATTCCAGCCCAGCCTGGCCTGCATCTAAAGTCTCTCCAAGACTTTTTATGGCATCTCCGGATTAATATAAGATGGAGATGAAAATTTAGGCATACCCTGGTGGTCTCATTCCCTCTGAGCCCACACCGTGACTCTGGAGTGACAGGACGTGTCTACATAATGAGGCTCCCATACAGATTTTCACTAAAGGAGGGACAGTTTATTAAATGGCTTGGTGATTTGCTACAGTTGGACATGCTCATTTATGTTTCACATTCCGTCATGAAATTTTAATGTCAAAAAGAGTTAACACTTAGGTTAAATGTCACCTCGCCTACGCAGTGTTCCCTAGTTGCCCCGCAGGGTTAACACCCCTGCCCTGGCTGCATTCCCTGGATTACAGGGCTGCAGACCAGCACCCGCTAAGTGACCCTGGGATTTTTTGTCTTTAAGCAGCTGTCTCGCTGGACTGTTAGCTTCTCAAGGGCAAGTGCTGCATTCTAGTTCTGAGTCCCTGGCTCTCCAGCCGGGGTCGCTTTGGGTTTGTTGAACTAGCTGGAGTCTGGTCTGAAGGCTCAGTGGAAGCGGTTCTTACGAATTGTTCCAATTTTAGAGCAGCTGAGCGGTGCCGTTAAGGAGGATCCAGGAATTCTTGCCCACAAGACAAAGCCGAAGACTCCTAACTTTAATTTTGCTGAGCATACAAGCAAGAAACTTTACTGACTGCAGTAATTAATAGAAAATGATATATTGAACTGCGTGGCCCAACTCTAAAATGGGGACACCTTCTACCACGGCAACTTTTCCCCAGTTCATTATTAAGAATGAAAAATTTTAAATCTAATGAAATGGCAGGGGAGACAGAACGTCAATACTGAGGTGAAATGAACCTTTAAATGCAGAATTATCAATAAATGTATTATTGATCTGGGGAGACTAGTCATAGATACAGTCATTTATTTGTGAAACCACTTACTTTTTGTAAATGATTTATTGCAGAAGAAGTGAGGAAAGACTATATTTCATTTCAAAAACTTGGACGGAAAGAGATGCAATAATTATCCAAATGACCCTTATGTGGATTGCATTTCCTTTATTCATATTGCTTTTAATGTCATAGCATTCTTTATAATGTTATGTACTAAATGACAACCTAATGTTTCTAAGTTAAGACTCCCTCTGTAAATTTTTTTGTTTGTTTTGTTTTTTTGCGGTGCTGGGGATTGAACCCAGGGCCTTGTGCTTACAAGGCAAGCACTCTACCAACTGAGCTATATCCCCAGCCCTCTGTAAATTCTTATTAATATGAAAACATTTATTGAGCCCCGGGGACTTGCAGATGGAGAACATTTCTCCCACAACTCAAGTTGACTTGGTTTTACAAGTTGCAAGCAGAGAAGAGAGCTGGCATGGGGCTGCCCCCTCCCGCACTGCAGGGGCCTCCTGTCTTCAGATGAGATGGATTCTTCCTGGCTGGGGTTATCCTGTCAGCACTTGGATGACGGTGTGGAGTGCAGGGCCCTGTGCCCTGTGCTGCTGGTGATGGCGTCCATGTAGGCCCAGCACTCGCTCACCAGCCTGGGTTAAAGCGCTGGCAGCTCTTCTTCCTTTGCCGTAATTCATTTAAAGGAAATTCATAAGCGGAAAGGGGATCGGCTGCTGAATGTGAAACAGACTCCGTGCTGCTGCATTTGAAAAGTGTTTTTCAATTTCTTCTTAGTGATTTGGATTAACACAGGCCCAGTGAATAGTTAAAGCTTTGCAACGCCTTGTTTTCCAGAGAGGAAAATGGAAGTACCAGAGGAGTTCTATATTATCAGTGATCCATTTCTGGCAGAAATGGAGGAAGATAATTACCTACTCATCTCAGTTTTCTAAGGATCAAATGAAAAATGGAAATGAAAACTGTGTTGAATATGAACATGAGTGTTATAGTGTAGTCTTTATTATTGTCATTATCAATCAGGAGTACGGGCTTTGTGGACAGATAAGACAAGTTCCATGTCACAGGTCTCCTGATTTGAGAATCAGTGATTCTGGTCAGTTGCAATTTATATCGTTAAGACACCAGTGGGATGCTATTCCCTGATTCCTCTGCCTTTTATAGAAAAACAAACTGGATCTTGCCTCAATAACAATAGGAATGGGGCTGTTATTCACAGGCCCTCTTCCATAGTGCTGAGCTGCTGTGTCCAGAAGGTAGGGAGTGGGTGGCTGGGGAAAGGCTGGGTGTTGTACATTGGAGATGATTTTCTCTTGCGTTGGTGTTCTCAGTGGCAAAGGTCATTATTAGCAGGGGGACGGGTGGTTAATCCAGAGACTCCCGCTTATTTTTTCTAACCACAATAATTTACACTAAAGAACCCAAGTCGGCGTTCATTGATTCCTAACAGGGCGTTATGCATTCAGGTGGTGGTATTTACTAGCAGGTTCTGTGATTCCTTCTTTCTGGTGGTACGTTGGTATTGCTGCTCACAGAGTTAAATTGTAGTAGAGAAACACGAAAAGCAAACTCTGAGATGCTGTCTTGTATGGAACATAATACACAGTTATAACAAACTGAGCTTGATAGAAGTCAGCAGCAGGGAGCGCAGTTATTTATTGCTTCGAGGGAAAATCAAGCAAAATAGCTACAAATTGTTTAAAGTACCTTCCCCCGATCCTTCTTGAGTTTCAGTCATTTTGACTATGAAACGGAAAAAGACCTTTGTTGTTTCCTAAGCCAAGATCTGCCTTCCTTGGTGTGCAGGGGCCACCCTGGCTTCTTGTGAAGGAACGAGGTTAATGTAAACCTGGAGAGCAATTACCGCAGAACCATGGCAGAAAGCCGAGCAGGTGCCCCTGGTGGGTGGCCCTGTGGGCAGCTGGGCTGGAGGACAGTCTCAGAGTGCTAGCTGGCCCTCCTGCTCTCCCTCTGCCTTTTGGGCACAGCCTGGTGCTGGGCATGACCACACTGATTTCATGGATTGTGCTAAAGAGCTGGAAGGGTTGAACACAAAGGGAAAAAACCTTTAGCTAACTTGGAGAAACTGTGTCCTTGAACCTGGTAGTGGACATGCACCGTTTCTGAGCCACACTGCATCACAACATGGTTATTCAAGACAGGCAAAGTCTTACACTCAGAAGCACCACCTGGCAGGTATCTACAGACCCAGGGGGGTCTTCTAAAAATACCCAGCACCTCGCTGACCCCCCAGCATCTCCAAGACTGGCACCTAAGAGGAAGGTTGCCTGTGTTGGGCTGAAGATTTGGTCATGGTGTGGGGTTACAGGGAAATTCCTGTGTCCCTGAATGGCAGCCCAGGACCATGGCTTGTCCTTGAAACGCACATATTTGACAGGTCAGAGTGCGACAATCTTTAGTCTATTCTTCTCAAAAGAGTATAAGATCAATTAAAGTGTAATTATTGAAAGAGAATAAAGGGAAACCTAGCTAATGATAGGGACTGGCAATATTTGGAGACGAGTAAAATAATCGAACATAAAATCAATATGTCTACAAGCTGCAGGCGATAATATCCATAAACGTAGCGTGCTGTTAGTATCACACATTTGCAGTTAATCCTCAAGTAAGTGTAAGATGTGGAACAGCAAAGAGCCGGAGGTACTCCTCCAAGTCCAATTTAGAGATCAGTGCAATAAAATACCCTGGGTTAAAACCATCGGAAATGGACAGTGGGCATGAATCGCCAAGGGGCACATGCTGCCTTTTCACAAAACAGCTGTTACGGTTTGGATATGAGGTGTACCCCAAAAGCTCACAGGTCAGACAATGCAAGAAGGTTTGGAGGAGAAATGATTGGGTAATAACCTTAACCTAATCACTTAATTAATTCCTGATGGGATTAACTGAGGGGTAACTGGAGGCAGGTGGGGTGTGGCTGGAGGAAGTGGCTCACTGGGGCCATAGCTTCGGGGTAGATATCTGTATCTGGTGAGTGGAGTCTCTGCTCTGCTGCTTCCTGGTCATCATGTGAGCTGCTTCCCTCTGCCCCACACGCTGCCATGATGTTCAGCCTCCCCTGGAGCCCTGAGGAATGGAGCCTGCTGTCCATGGATGGAGACCTCTGACCGTGAGCCCTTGAATAAACTTCTTGTTTACAGTTGTTCTAGTCGGGTCCTCTAGTCATGGTGGCGACAGAGCAATGCAAAATGCTGGTTCTTTAAGCTTGCTCAAGTGGAAATGGGATGAACTCTTCTGGAGAAATGAGTGAGTAAAAATGTGGCGCTAACCCTCATTGAAACCCTGACAAGGACTGCCCAAATAGCACCGCGAGGAAATGGCAGAGCGGAGGCTAACACAGACCTCGGATATTCTCCAACCAAGGCCAGTCAAGGCTTCTGAACGGCACTGCTGGCTCCATGGGAATTAACTGGTTGACTGTGTTGTCCTGGGGCAGCTGCTGTGGTATCAGGTGGGAACGCAGAGTCTGTCTTGTGTTTGCATCTTTCCATGCTAGATTGTTGATGTGCTCTTGGTTAGTAGCGTCTCTTCTGTTATTACACAAATCACCCACAGATTTTTATTTCATTAATTTCACAAAGAACGATTGAACTTATCTTGGGATTGCTGGGGTTACGAAAATGTTTAGAACTCGGTCCCTATTCTTGAAGAGTTGATAGCCTAATAAAGGCACACAAAAGAAGGTTATGAGTAACAATTAATACAAAGTAGTGCATACTTAAGGCAGGAAAAATTAGATGCAGTAGTCTTTGGGCAGCTCCATTTTAAACTGGAAATCAGAGGCAGGGGATGTACCTCAAGGGTAGAGCACTTGCCAGGCATGCACATGGCCCTGGGCTTGATCCCCAGCAACACACCCAAGTGTATGCACATGCACACACACGTGCACACAGGGAAAAAAATAAACCAACTGGAAATCATAGACTGGATGCTCAGCCCTGACCAGTGTTTTGACATTGGCAGGTTGCATAACTTTTCTTAAGCAAATTTCATAGTTTGAAATGGATTTTTGTCATGCCTTTGGTGTATTAAGTGATAACATGTATTAAAAAGTGCTCTGAGAGGCACCTGGTTAATTGTGGACTGTAATTAGGATGCAGATGACAGAGGTGTTGTACAGGGGAGAGGAAATGCTTAGTCAGAGCTCTTCAATAGGAGACTGAATTTCCAAAGCTGGAGATAAGTCAGGGCCATTTTGGTCAAAAGGAGTGAAGATACATAAATCAGGAACAAATGAGAGTACTTTTTAAAATTTGGTAAAATACGCATTCCATCCAGTTCTCCATTATGAGTGATACCTCATTGTGACTTTGGTCTGCATCTCTCGAATGATCAGTGGCACTGAGCAGACTATCATGTGCTTAATTGGCATATTTTTGGAGAAATATCTATTCAAGTCCTTTGACAGTTTGTAGGTGATTTGTAGAAGTTCTTTATATATTCTGGCTATTAATACCTTATATGATTTACAAATATTTCCTTCATTCTGTGCATTTCTTTTCACTTGTTAAGTTTTGTTCAATTTTGAAGTAGTCCAGTTTGTTGTGTGCTATTGTCTGTGCTATATCTAAAAATATCATTGCCAAATCCAATGTCATTTTGATTTTCTTCTGTGTTTTCTTCTAAGAGTTTCATAATGTTGCTCCTACACATAGATCGTTGGTCCATTTTGAGTTAACTTTTGTATATGGTATAAGATAAAGGACAACTCGACTTTTTTTGCATATGATTATCCAGTTTTCCCAACACCATTTGTTGAAATGATTGTTTTTTTCTCCGATAAACAATTTTTGAAGAATGGAAAATGCGTAGTGTAGTTAAGGATGTAGTCAAAGGCAAACTGGTAAGTTAATTAGTGGTCATACCATGAGCTATAAATAGCTCAGGAGCTGGGACTTAGTTGAGCCAGGTGTTACTGATTCACAGGGAATAGGCACACAGTGAGCTGAGGGGCAGAAGGGGACAGAGCCCTACTCTTGGTCTTTGTTAACCACTATCATATCTAGTACAGAAAAAGGATTTCTGACTAATAGATACTTTCACATGTTTATGATCTGAAAAGTGCTGTTAATAAATTTTATACTTTGAATTATTTTTCTCATGAAAATATGATTGCCCATGATTTAGAACTTGGAAAATACAGAGTGGCATAAAGGAAAAAACCCAAATCACCATTTATCCCACAATCCAGATGCTACTGCTGCTAATACTGGCTGTTTCTAAGTCCAGTTTTAAAAGCATGTTTGTTTTTTTTTTTGGCATAACTAGGAATAATATTCCATGTGAAGTTTTCCATTCTTGTGTTTCTTTTTTTCACCTGACCTTATTCTGGGGCACAATCTTTTGCCATTTTGATGAGTGTCAGAGTGTACCTAAATCAGAGGTATGGCGAAAGGGAGGCAGAGTGGGTTCTAATCTCCGCACCAGCATAGCCTTGCTCCATGACCTCTACCAGGAGGCTGGGCCGATCACAGCCTCACTCTCACCATCTGCAAAACTGGATAATGCTTGCTACCCATTTCTTGAAGAGCAGTGAGGTCATACCTGGAAATCACGTCTTCTTCCCTGTAACAAAGGTGCTAGGTGGTGTTGGGAATGGGGGGTGAGGGCCGAGGACCTCCTTCCCTTGCCCACCAGCAGCGCCTGCATCCTCTGTCTGTGGGTTTATTGGCCTGCTTTCTATACACAGGGCATTTCACAGAAGCAGGCAGCTGCAACGTGTGTATACAGCCACAGCAAGCTGTCTACCGCATGGGCAGCAGCCACCCTGCAGCCTTGATTAGTGTGCTATGAACACAGCATTGGGATCATCCTACGGCCTCTCTGTATTCCAGCCTCAGCTACTCCTCCGGTTGATTTGATCGTCGTTCCCTAAGTCTGGGGTGGCGGCTGCTGCAGACAGTGACTCGGTATGACTCTGGAGCCCTGGCCCTGTTCCTCTTCCTAACTGGGTCATGGTCTGCTCACTTGCGCAGCGGGTGTGTGTGTGCCTATCATCCTTTTGCCGTGAAATGGAGTGGACAAGATGATCATTTCAGTCTTTTCTTCTGACTCCAGAGCTCTGGGATTGCCTATTATATTTGCCTAACAAAGTATGCCTGAAATGATATGACTCTTGATATTCAGAGAGTAGATTTCTTTGGTTGAGTTGTCCACGTTATTCATTTTGAGAGATCGGGGTTTTGTCTCTACTGCAAACTTCCTTCCACTCTGAATCTTATATTGCTCAGTTTCCCCAAAATGGTCTCTGATTTCTCTGTAAGTCTGTGAAATTAGAAGAAGGAAAGGAGTGCGATGTTCTTCCAACAGCCTCTTCCTTTGAGGGCTGATAGTTCCCAGTGTATTTACAACCCATTTGTCAACCTTTTAAGAGCCTGTGGTGTAGACCTTACCTAGTCCTGTGTTGATGAGGGTGTGCAGGCTTTGAAGCCCCTAAGATCGGGGCCTGGCCTTGGGCATGCCATGTCACCCTGGCACAGCTGAATCTGGAAGGAAGGCCAGGGCTCCTGACTCTCACCCTGCTCTCCCCACACTGCAGAGAGGGAGAGCTGGCAAAGTGCTTTTCCAAGGAGAAAAACGACAAACTGAAAATCAAAATTAGAATTCAGGAGCGCTGCGTTTATTCTGCTGCTCTCGTCTTCCCGGTTCCTGTGATGTTCCTCTGCAGAGCCTTTTGGCTTTTCAGTTTATATATCACATGACATCTGAAACAGCACCCCGGACAGTCAGCAAAGGTCTGAGGCCTTATTCTCTTCTCCAGATCAAACAGCGAGTTATTTGTTTTTGCCACGGGGGCCTTTAAAAATCCTCCAGGTGTGGACAAAGCTTTGAGCACCTGCAGACATCTACCCAAGCATCTCTGAAAGAGCATTTCTGAGCAGCCGTCTTTGCTTTTTATTTCTATTGTACTTGGAGATGCCCTGGAAGGTGGGCCCTCCCTCCCTCCCCACTCGACTGTGAGGACAGGAGCCTCCCGCTTGTCTCCACTTCACAGATGCTCAGACTGAGCCCCGGCTGAGTCTCGGGGAGCGGTCAGGCTTTCTGACTCACGTGTCTGTTCATGAGGTTTAGCTCCTATCCTGCCCTCTGCTCGGAGTTATTTTCAATTTTCCTTCTCATCTGGAGAGGGCATTTCCATCTTTTATGATAGCTTCAAGTTTCATTTGCACCATCAGACCTGTAAATTCTTTTGTTCTGTGAAGGCCTGGTCGGGGTGACATCTGTCTCATTTTGGGGGTGGAATAATCAAATAGATAGGAAGGTCCGCACCAAAATGAATCATTTTCTTTGCTTTCAACGCTCCTTAGTTTAGCCTAGACTGATGGCTTGGATTTAGATTAAAGGGACTGGCAATAATATCTGTGATAGTGCCACATAAAAGTGAAACACAACACCCACCTCGTTTTTATCTCCTCGTGCTGATTCTAAACTCATATGTAGATAAAGCCATGACACCATCTCCATGTGCAGACACACAGGTGGGTGGTACTGCAGACTGGTTCTTGCTGACCACTGTGTTGTGGAACGTGTTTTTTGTTTATGTCACCCTATTCTATGAAGAAAGCATGATAACTGCTTCAATAGGAGCCAGGAGAGGTGCTTGGTGACCTGCCAGCAGAGAAGTCCTTCTGCTGGTCCTGGGTCGAGCTGAACACACACATGGAGTCAGGAGCCGAGCAGGCGATGAGGGAGGAAGTGAGCACGCAAAGCAGGTTGAACAAAGGAAGTGAGCAGAATCTGGGCTTTGGAGGGCAGTTCTGGGCACGCTTGCTAGAGATCAACAGGGGGAGCCACCAGGACTACCTCAAGTGACCTTCGGGAAGTCAGGTGAGAAAAGCTGTAAACATGAAGGTGACTGTAAGAGAAATTCCAGAGAGGAAGTATGGCAGAGAGAAGGAGCGAAGGCACGGAGCCTCCCGGGCCACCACACCTCTCCTGGGTTCATCATTGAATGCACAACTAACTAGCTCTGTGCTCACCGTCTGTTCTGTGTCAGGCACAGTGCGGTCCTGACATCTGTCCTTAAGCTCGATTCAAACAGGGGACACAGACTGGAAACCAAACAACATCCGTATGATTATTGATATGTCAATCAATAAGAGGAGTGATCAATTTTGCTAAGCATGGTTGGAGAAGGAGTGACAGAGGAAGGAACAGCAGCGTTTTGCTCCATTTTGGTTTTGGTTCATTTTCTACTCTTCCACTTGGAGGCCGCCGACCTGCACCCTGGGATGGCCTGCCTACCTGCAGCACCTTTACCCTCACCATCTGCTTCTTTCACATTCTCCCAGCACCCAGATGAGGAGTCCAAGAAGGTCCAGCTAAGGAGTGCATCCAGCCCAGTACTGTGTGGCTCCAAAGCTCTAGCTCCTGCCACTATGCCACACCGGGTGTCCAGGGATCAGGGGGAGTAGATCTGGTGGAGAGAAGAAGGAGTTTAAACCTCGGGAACAGCAGCTCCGTGTGAGGGGACATTTCAGAGTGTGCACTACTGGGGAGAGAATGAACAGCACTTCCTATGCAAGGAGGGACTCCACTGTGTGCACAGCCCCCTGAAGAGCTCTGCTGTCAATAAAGGGATCTTAATGTCCCCTCCAACTTCCAAGTTTCATAACAGCTAGGAAATTATGACTGGCCTCAAGGGGCTTATTAAATCTGTCACTAATTTGTCAGACATCACCTAACAGCTCCTCTCTGCCCGGGGCATTCTGCGTACAGGTCATAACAGCAGTAAGCAGGATAGAAGCCCCTGCTCTTAGGAAACTCACATCCAGAGAAAAATAAACTGCTGGATGAACTCTGCTGAGCCATGACGATCGCCGTGCGGTGTAAATGCAGAGTAGGAAGAGAGGATGGCGAGGGCTACGGGGGAGCAACACAGAAGGCCTTGGTGGCAGGTTGGTATTTGAGCAATGTCACACAGAAGACGGATTCAGATGTGTACACAGCAATCACACAATGAGACAGCGACTGACACACTGAACATGGTCGAATGTAAAGAACGAAGAGGCAACTGAGTACCGCTCATGTGCCGGACAACACGCACAACATGCCTAGGATGTTATCTGTCTCAACTTTACAGATAAAAAAATGAGAATCAGAGGTTGAGTCACTTTCCTGATGGCAGGTGACCTGGATTCACGCTTGCATTTGTCTGCATCCACGCTCCATGTTCTGCCCACTCAGAGGAGTTTCTGAGTTATTTTCTGGAATGAAGATGGGGAGCATACAGGTAGACTTCTTGATAAAGGTGGTGGAATTCGGCTTCAAAGGATGGGTGAGATTTTGAAATGGGACAAGAAGAAAACTGAATGGGAGTGGAAAATGCAGGATTTGCTTAAAAGCCAGTTGGTCCAGGCTGAGGGTGAACCCACAGGAAGAGAGGCGGCTAGAGAATGAACCAGGGAGCTCTGCAGAGGAGTCCGCCCTTCCTTTCATGTGTGATGGGGAGCCACTGAGGTGTCCCCAAGAAGGAGCTGCTCATCCAAAGGATGGAGAAACGCTTGTGCTGTGTTTTTACCATCACTGGCTTCCCTGGTGAGGTCGTCCGTTGTCAGCATTGCTCACACTAGCGCACTTCAACAGTAGGTCCAGCATTAACCCCTCCTACCTCCACACCAGGGACGGGCACTTGGACGGAGCTTTGCACAACGAAGCTTCAGATGTGCCAATTCTTAATCGGTTCCTTGAGAAATAGTGTCTTCCAAGAAGTCGCCTTGCTGGCTGGATGTAGCATTCTGGAGGGGCTCTATCTGGCCAAGCCCACTCCTGACAAGATGCTGGTGGGACCAGGAGGTGGAGGCTAGAAGTGCCCATTACAGAAGCAGCCGGGGAGATGTTATTCATGAGAGAAGAAAGAGCACAACAGAATCCACCTTTGCTCTCAGTTGGAGAGCAGATTACATTCTTTACAGCAAAGTGATGCCTGGAGCCACCTGCAGCGGAGGGAAAGAGGCTGCGGCCAGCTCCTGCGGCAGAGCTCAGTGGGGTCATGAGGAACCAATGCATGCCGACGTGGTGCCTTTCAGGGTCAGATTCCTAGCGTGTCCTTCAGGCATTCGGGGGCCTATTGTGTTCTCTGCCCTTTTGTACTTTCTGTCTGCATTTCTCCACCTGTGCATCGTGCACCCCAGGCCCTGCACGTCAAGTTACGTGCAGAAGGTTGCCATCAAAACAGGTTCAAAAATCATCTTTTGGTTATTTTTTGTTCATTCACTTGTGATTTTGCAATAAATTCCAATGCAAACATTCAATCTATGAATGGGCTTTGGGGGGAAGTCCTTCAACTTTTAAAATTGTATTTTTTTTTTTTGTTTTGGGGATGCAGTCATGACGTTTGAAGCTTCTGCTGCCTGCCCTTTACTTCTCTTAGAATTGGTCTTTCCCCTTCCTTCCCAGCTCACTTCCCTTCAGCCACCCAGCAAAAGCAGCAGGAAGAGAGATGTCTAAGTAATGGCTTGGGGCTCTTGCAAAGGTGAAGGCCAATGTCTGCTTTTGCTCTAATTAGAATAAAATGTTTCTCCTGACTCTGGAAAGGAGGGGGTGAAACTGCACCTCCCTTTCTTCCTCTGATGAGGGCTATATTTTTTAGGAAGTATCTTGTTTGCTCACTAAACAATTCAAACGTGAGTTGTCTTGGCAGAACCCCCAAAACATACTTTAAAAGATGTGTTAGATAACAGCTTCCACTGAAACTGCTTCAATCATACTTTACTAACCATAATTTATCAAGCAGAACAAAATGGATTGAACAAAAAGATAATCCCATTTTTCTTGAATGGAGATTTTGATTTCCTTATCAATAGCTAAAAACATGTCGATTTAGATAGCCAAAACAATTCTGTTTTCCAGAATCATCTGGAAAAATAGCTCTTCCAACAAGAGTGACTTCAAGAAATACAGGGCCTCCCCTACTTGTGGATCAGTCTTGGTATGTCACTGTCAAAGTCATCCACCCTTTTCCTTCTGCCTCTGCTATTTTCATATTTCTTTCAACACATTTAATTATTCTGTCATTATCTGAATCTCGCTCAGTAGAAATAAGAGCATTCAATGGACAGCTACTTCCCATTGGAGATCTCCTGTACTTGCTTTCAGCCTTTGTTTATGAGTGTAAATTTGACAAAAGTGGAAATGGTCTTCATACCGCTTTTTGTTTGCGGGAATATTTTGCATATTCCTGTGCATTAGCAGGATCCATGGTAGAAATTTTCTCTTCCAGAAAAGTTAATCTTCTAGCTTGATCTGACTGAATACTCACATTTCTTTATAGTTTCTTCTTTTATTCCTCTCAAGAATAAAAGAAGGGCTGGGGTTTTGGCTCAGGGGTAGAGCACTTGCCTAGCATGTGTGAGGCTCTGGGTTTGATCCTCAGCACTGCTTTAAAAAAATAAAGTTATTAAAAAAAAGAATAGATGCATAATCTGGGGGTGGTTGTGCACGCCTGTAATCCTAGGGCTCAGGAGGCTGAGGCAAGAGGATCACAAGTTCCAAGCCAGCCTCAGCAATTTAGTGAGTCCCTAAGCAACTTAGTGAGACCCTATCTCCAAAAATAAAAAGGTCTGGAGATGTGACTCAGGACTTAAGTGCCCCTGGCTTCAATCCCAGTAGCAAAAAAAAAAAAAAAAAGAAAAAAAAAAGATGCATAATATCTCCCCAGTGCCACTAATATCCTCTCTCCTTGACCTTTTGCATGAAAATTATATCCAATGCTACAAGTGTTCTATTTCTAAATGCTTGGAAATTCCAGGGAGAACAATTTGGTACCTATATTCTGGAGAAGGTTCAATTTCATTTACTTATTTTTTAACTTTTTTGTTAATTTGTTTAGACTTTTCCAAAATGGAATGGCAGAGGATACTTGTCGGTCTATAGCTCTGATCTTCCCAAGCCATCATGGGGTTTGTCACCTTCTTACCTTGGTTAATTGAATTCTTTATACCATTAGCCATTTCATCCCCTTCTGTGCTCTTGTTCTTTCAGGTCAGCCAAGTAGCCAAAATCAATGCCCGGTGGATCCTTACGACACGCCACAGTCCCCTCCCTCCACAGATGCCCTTGGCTGCAGTACCCCGCAGGCCACCATCCACTTCAGTAACCTGTTTCTTATGGTTCCGACTGTGTCTTCCGAGTGTGTACTTTTCTCAGGAAAGCAGGTTTCCCATTAAAGAGACTTGTGTCCAGAATCAGAGATCCGTTTTAGAACAGATTAAAGAACCTTTGATTAAGCAGTGGTAATTACGCATGTTACTTCTCAAAGGGGAAGGATCCCTCCACAGGGCATTAAGGGGGTGAAGAACTACTGGACAAGCTTCAGGGATGGGGAGAGATCAGTTAGATGCTGGATGAGTTCCTGGTTTACCTTTGTCACTGGAAGACCCCAGGGAAAATACTTAAACATTTGTTTGTTTTATTTTATCTTTATCCAGAAATCTTCACTGGTACTTTGAATGCATGAGGTTGCTGTAAGATACCAATGCAATAGTAGTGCAATGACAGTACTTCAGTTAAGAGATGAATTTAGGGCTTACCTTCAATAAGTAAGAATGAAGAGCTGTGATCCTCCTCCAGAAGAGGGATTCCACAGACATTTATCACAAAGCATGAGATCTAAGATCCTGGAAAAACCTGATATCTAACTTTGACCCAGAAATCTTATAAAAGCAATTCAAGAACTCAATCAATTCTCTTAAAATTAATGAACAGAAAATTTAAAGAAGATACTCCTTCCTACCTCTGTGTTTCTAGAGCGTTGAAGAGGGAGTCCCAGAGTTTCAGGGACTCTCTTATCGCTGAAATGCCTTGGATTGTCAATATTAGGCATTGTTAGCTTTTTGTCACCATGACAAAATGTCTAAGAGAATCAACTTTAGCTGGCTCACATTTTCTGAGGTTCCAGTTCATGATCAGTTGGCTCCATATCGGCAGAGAATGTGCGGCAGAGTAGGCTGCTTACCTCTTGGTTGCCAGGAGGGAAAGACAGAAAAAAGAGGAAACCGTTACCCAATATCTCCTTCAAGGGCGCACCCCCCATGGCCTAATGACCTTCCACTAAACCTCGCTTTTTGTTTTTGCTGTACTAGGGATTGATCCCAGGGCCTTGCACATGTTAGGCAAGCCTTCTCCCTCTGACATATACCCCCAGCCTTTTTATTTTTTTATTTTGAGACAGAGTCTCACTGATTTGCTGAGGCTGACCTTGAACTTGCCATCCTTCTACCTCTGCCTGCTGAGCAGATGGATTATAGGTGTGCACCCCCATGCCCAGTAAGCCCTTCCTCAAAAGTTTCCACAACTCCCAATAGTGCACAGATTGGCAACCAAGCCTTCAATTCCTGGGCCTTTGGGGACATTCAAGATCCAAACTGTAGCAGGCATTTACTGTGCTTCAGATTTCATGATTTTAAAGTTCAGTCTGGTTTCTTGTGACTTTTCAAGTGTGGTTTATAATATATGCAATTTGGCACACTTGATTTACCATAAGGAACCATGTCCACTGTGCTGCATCTTATCATGCCTATAAATGGTCACTTCGCTCTGATTTCTTCCAAATCAAATGGTTGGATGACTAATTACTTCTGTATTTAGAAAAATCACAGTGGCGGCTGCAATTTTAGCCTGAAATAAGTTAGCTGGTAGATAAGTTTGAAGCATGTGTACACTGTTGGCTAAGTCAAAGCCTTGGTTAATTCTGATGGCATGAAAGGGCCTCATGTGAATCCTGAAGGTGATTAATTGGAAACACAAAGGCAAAACAGGCAACTGAGGGACCAGGGGAGAGCCAGGAGGAAGAAAGGCACTGTTCCTGCTGCTGGTAGGCATATCACGCCCTGTCCCCTCCTTAGGGTGGACATGGGTCAGTTTAAGTTCTGTCCACCTCTAATCATTTTCGCTGTTGTTTTAATGAGTGTGAATTACCACATCTCCTAAGATTTCAGGGAGGAAGACCTTCCAAGGCGTCTTTTTCCTGGCTTCCTTGCAGCACGACAGGAATTATAATGAAGAAATTAAAGCGTTCTTCATGGACAATAGGACCAGAGTCCCGACAGTTTTTTTGACTTGCTGTCCTCTTGGCAACAGCACTAACTGAGTTTTGCATTTGCATTTAATATTTTGGGAGATTGCGATTTCAGGATACAATAAGTTCCTGAGATAATGATGTTCTACAACTGAATACAAAACCCTCATCTTTGTATCAGTAACTTAAGACCCAGTCTTACAGCAATACTCAGATCCTGTGATGCTTTATTCACAATTAAGAAAAAACTGAAAGAAACTTTATATAAAAACATTCAGTGAGTGCCTACTATGTGCCTGGGACTGTGAATGCCAAGTACCTAACGGAATAGGACAGACGCACCTGTTGTTATGAAGCCTGTATTGTAATGGGGGATACAGAAATGGAAACGGGCAAATACTGAACTCTGACAAAAATTGCGGGGGAATGAGGGGAAGGGTCCAGGGGAGTAACCACCCCTCTGGATGTGGGGCTTGCAGAGGCTTCCTGCAGGAGGTGAAGATGAGCTGGGACTTCAAGGTTGACCAGGAGGAGAGTGCTGCCCAGAGAGCACCTTCAAAGGTTCGGGAATTCAGCAGAGATACCAAGGTGACTGGGTGGGACTGAGAGGAGAGGCAGTGGTGGGATGTTCACAGTGGGGAGGGGGAGACGAGAAGTGGATGGGAAACACACCTGAAAGTCTACGTATGGGGCAGGTCAGGGAGCCTGCACTTGATCCTGGTGCAAGGAGATGACATTGAGGAGGCTAGAATGCATCATTAGATTTATTTTGGACAGATTGGTCAGTTCATTCATCAACATGTAGCAAGAACCCGAATTTTCAGGATCTTAAATTACAGGTACCAAAATACATGCATAGGTTTATATTTAGGGTGGGGATGTAATAGGATCTCTCATTTCAGCAGACGAGATTCCTTGGCAGACCTTCGTGCCAAAAACACCTCAAGATCTCCCGTTGATCTATCACTGGTGTTCTGGCGAGGTGTTGAGATGTTCCAGGGCTGCGAGCTCCAAGTAAGCTTAGAACACAGGTGGAGCCAGGAGGCCAGTTTTCAGGCTGCAGGGGTCTGCCAGATCCCAGTCACCTGGTGTTTTGTTGGCCTGTCCGTACAGGGCATGGAAAGTGTGAGAAAGCCAAGGACCTGCTAAATATGAGGGTCCTGAAAGAGACGTCATGCAAAAAATGGGACCCAAAGCCCTGTACCCTTAGGATGAGATAAAACAGAAACTAGACCTCATGCTCCCTGCCTTTCTGCCCTTACCAAGGAGAGGGAACTCACTTACCTCAAATAAGGTAAATAAATGAATCAAGTAGACTCAAAGTTTTAGGAGAAGAAATCTCTCCTGAGCTCTGGGACAGTCCCCAGGTGGGTTTCAACAAGTGTGAGATCAGTGGGTTTCAGGGAAGTGGAAGAAGCAAATGCAAACCCTGTCTAGAGAGACCATCTTCAACCCAGTTCCCAAATAGTGACTATCCCGGAGGATCATGAGCACGCAGCCCAAGTCCCAGCGCACACAAAAAACAAAGCAAGAAGGAGTCATCAGAATAGCGGGTGGTGGTATCAAGTTCAAAAGCCTTTAGATATTGGATACTATTAGAGAACAGAAAATAAGCTTATTTAGTGTGTTTATAGACATATACTCTTTAGAGATAATGAAGGAGAGGCTAATGAAGAATGACCAAGCAGACAGGAAAAAATGTTCCCACTTTCTAGAAATGGAAAATATGATTTTTTAAAATAAAAAAGCATCAATGAACATGTTCAACAGACTATTCTTAACAGTCTAAAGAAAGTTAGTAAATTAGAAGACTTAGCTGAAGAAGCTCTGTAAGATCAAGTGCCAAGAGACAGAAATGAAAAACAGGAAAGAGGTTAAGAGAGTGGCATACAAAGTCAGAATGTTGCCCTGTGCCTGTCCAGAGCTCTGGAGGATCTGGGGGAACGAGCGGGTTAGAAATATTTAAAGAAACGATGCATAAATGCCCTAGACTTGATAAAAGACGCCAATACACGCAAAGCATGGAAGACCAGAGAATCCACCTACGAGGGAATAAACGATCTGTCTCTTTAACTCATCCTCAAAAATTTGCACAAAAATAAAGATAATATTTTATATTCATTAAGAAGAGCTTATTGCTATAAATTTCATTGGCTTCACCATCATGAATTTGTATTTATAGAGATTTCTCAGTATTACTATAGTAATCGTAACTAATTTTCCAATCAAAAGATCATCTTGGATAAAACTTTGAGTCTACTTGATTCATTTATTTACCTACGTGTAGTCCCTTTATTTTATATTGTGCCTAAGTTCTATCTGTAAGACCATATGGTAATATACCCAGGATCTGGGACTCTTAGAATGAAAGTTCTTTATTCTTTAAAATTTTTTAAACTTTTTATTTATTTATTTGGTACCAGGGATTGAACCTAGGGTTGCTTTACCAATGAGCCACATCCCCAGGCCTTCTAAAATTTTTTTAAAAATTTTTAAAATTTTTTATTTTTAGAGGAGGGAAAGTTTATTTGGGGGCTCACAGTTTCAGAGGTCTCAATCCACAGATGGCAGGCTCCGTTCCTTGGGGCTTGAGATGAGGCAGAACATCATAGAAGAATTTTTTATTTTGAGACAGTTGCTGAGGCTGGCTTTGAACTCCTGATCCTCCTGCTTCATACTCCAGAGCTGCTGGGGTTATAGGCGAATGCCAAAATGCTGGGTTCTTTATTCTTTTTAAATGAGGAAACAAAAGCCTATGGAAATGGAGTTTTGTTTTCTGGTCTTATAGAGCCATTTGATAACTTCAGACTCCCTGTCTCCAGAATCCCCAGTAAGAAGCCATTTCAGAGGGCTAGTTGCTGGGTGGTGCTATTTCCTCTGAGTCTCATGATGAGAAGTTTAAGTCACACTGATAAAACTCACATGACAGATTACCTATTCTTTTCTGAAACAGTGTTGGTAAAACTTAAGTAAAATTGGAGTTTTTTAAAAATAGGGGTTTCAAGGGCACAGTAGGAAAAATGTTGCTTTATGGCTCAGAGTCACAAATTGCATTTTAATGATCTAATGAACAGTGACATTAAATGTAGAGATCACCATTGCAATTTGCAGCAACTCCTTCCCCAAGACTGCTGAGAAGAGAAAGAAGGCCCTTTCTCTTTCAAGGGCAAAGATGCTATAAGAGATACCTTCTGATCTTGTGGACTATATTCTACCTCCAAATTATGTCTGTATTCTAAACTGAAGACTTGCATATTCAATGCAATTGATAACATGCCAGAATCATTTCTGCTTTCTTGAAATACCTGACCTAATCATTATATTTTTTTTCTGGTTTAAAAAAATTTTATTTGCACATTTAAAAATTGTGCATTCCAATAATTAAAATCATTTGAATAACAACAAAAAATATTGTGCTCTGATTAAACTGCATTTTGCAGGCTGCAGGACACCTTGGACCAGCTTGGATTTTCTCTAGATCACCAGCCTGGCTCCCAGCTCCTTCTCCACCAACACACAGGTTCTCTCGCTTCCCTCCAGCCAGCCAGGCAGATGGCTCAGGCAGGCGTGGCCTTGGGTGTCAGCGGTTCAGGATTCATTGATGGGAAAAGGGTAGCGCAGTCATGAAACTGGAGCCAACCTCTTTGCATCTTACCAAGTTAAGCAGCCACAGGGAGTAAAATAAGGCTGAGCTGTGGGGTGCGTGTTGGCACAGGTCTCATTTCCTGTTGGATCATTTCTTCTAAAGGCAGAGTATTTTTCTCTTGGCGCTTCTGTCTTCTTCCATTTCGATTCCTGGAACATCTTGGTCTCGGTCACATAGGGCTTGCCAAACATGGTTGTGGATCTGCACAGAGGCCGTGGCCTT
>JAJEJO010036347.1:4376-15055 GCA_020662805.1 Glaucomys volans
GCGAGGCCCTAAGCAACTCAGTGAGACCCTGTCTCTAAATAAAATACGAAACAGGGCTGGGGATGTGGCTCGGTGGCCGAGTGTCCCTGAGTTCAATCCCTGGTTCCACAAAAAAAAAAAAAAAAAATTAAAAAAAGTAACTAGGCTTCAAGACTTAACTTGGAGTGTGCATACTTCATATTATTTTCCTTTCAGATTTTGATTTCTAGACATTAAGTGCAAATAGCAGATAAATTCAGCACTGGTATTTTATTTTCTGGGATGTAACTCCCCCGCCTCCATCCTGCTTGGTTTTGAGATTTAGGCAATAGGTGTTCCTAAATCCAGCACTCTGCACTTAATTAGAAGCCCCCCACTGCACTCATGAGGATGCAGACAAAGAGATTAAAGAACCATGAAATGATTATAGGAGTGCAGACACATCTTCACAGCTAGGGAGGATTTTCCTAATGTGCAATTGCATTTTCAACACAATTAGGTGCTTAATTGTTTGCTATCCTTAGTTAATGTATTTAAACATACAAAGCATTAGACTTTAAAGAAAAAAAACTTTGTCTACTGCCTTTTGGAAATCTAAAAAATATATAAAATATCTTCTTATCCTCTACGCAGTATGTTACTAAAGTTTTAAATCATTCAGACTCACCTAAGTATTATAATCTGATTAATATTACTAAGTAAATAATGTTTAAAATTTTCTAAAAAATTTATAAGGATATATATATCATGTTCCCAGATACAAGGCATAAAATTAATGTTATTATATAATTAGGACCTTAAATTTTGTTATAATTAAGTGCACATGAAGATTTGAAATGATGGATAAGTGGACATAAACATTTCTTTATTTTCATTTGTCTATTTTTCCCAAATTGTAGTTGAAATGTGGCAGAAAAAGACTTCAGATAATTTAATTACCAACATGCCACCCAGTCTGTGTTTTATGAAGACAATCTGGTTTTCACTGGGGGAGGGACAGGCTTGTTTAAAGGACCTCAATACTCAAATAACAGAATTCAGTCAAGAAGCAGGGCCCATTATTAACAGAGAAAATCATCGATAACCTTCAAAGACACAATTACCAGTAGGAAGCAAGAGTAGTAGAGAAACTACCATTTACCAACAAAGATGACAAAAACCACTTGAAAATTTGGGAGGAAATTTACCATGAAATGTACAAAACTTTGAGAAAAGACATTCTACGATCAAAAGTAGATTTGAACACACGGAAATGTTCTCTTTATACACAAAATTGCTCAACAAATAGAAGCAAAGTTCATATGGAAAAACAAATATGTAAGAGCAGTCAAGAAACATTTAAATAGAGAAGCTGTGACAAGGGACCAGCCCTGCTAGAGGTTAAAATATACCACAAAAGCTTCATAAGTAAACAGGGCAGCACATTGCCTGAGCACAAGAACCAACGAATGGCATGCAAAGCTCAGAAATGGACCCATGTAACTTTATTACAAAGGTGGCATCTTAAATCACTGAGGTAGAGATGGAATGTGTAATAAATGGTGCTGGGGCCCTAATTTGCCATTTGGAAAAATTTGCAATTTGATCCAGACCTCATACCACATTTGAAAATAAACTCCATATACATCTACATAAAAGAGAAAAAAAAACCATAGAAGTACTAGAAGAAAACATACACATCTCTCTTTAACCTGGGCATTGGGAAGGCTTTCTAATAAGAGCCAGAATCAATAAAAGAAAACATTGATAAATTTGATTACCTAGGAAGAATAAAATTCATGGAAGACAAGAAAAAAATACCATATGGCAAAAGTTTTTAAAAATGACAAACTAGAAAAAAATATCTGCAAACTATGACATTAATAAAGTGCTAAATCCCTAATGTATAAAGACCTCCTTAATGTCAAATGTTCTCTTTCCTGGGTGGAAGCTAGAGAGAGAAAGAGCAAATGGGAATTTTAAAAAAATAGGATCTCATGAAAATAGAAGGAAGACCATTAAAGTAGTGGAGGGGGTGGAAAGAGAGAGGAAGGAATGGCATGGGTATGCACTGGGGAATGAAATCTATCAAATCTGTGCTATGACCACATGTGAAATACTGCAATGAATTCTACTTACATGTATAATTATGCTGCACTAATTAAAATATAACAGAAGGGAGATCAGTAGAGCAGAGCAAGGAGATCAGGGGAAGGAAGTGAGGAAGGGAATGCACTGGGAAATGAGACTGATCAAATTATGTGCATGTACAAATATGGCTTCTTAATCCCACTATTATGTAGAATTATAATGCACCAATAAGAAAAAAAAACTCTTTAGAATTGATGGGAAATCAAAACACCTGATAGAAAAATGGGCAAAAAGCCATAAGCAATCAAATTTACACAGGCAAGTTGGTTCAACCCTTTGCAATTTGGCAACACCTAAGGAAGCAACATATGCATTCAGCTTTTGCCATAGAAATTCTATTTTTAAGAAGTTACATGAAGATATACCTCTGGCAATACAAAAATACACATACAGAGGTCTAATCACTGCAAAGTTATTGGTAATTTAAAAATATTGGAAACCACATATATACTCTTAGCTAGGAGGCAGTTCCATTTAATATGGTGCAGGCTTCCTATGCAGCAGTGCAGACTGTCAGCAGGATCTCTGGGAACTGATGTGTAGTGGTTTCCAGGATACATGGTCCAATGAAAAATGCAAAGTGCAAAAGGGTTTTTACAGTATGCTACCACTGTGTAAGAAAAAAGGGGAAACAATACACACACAGTTCTCCCTGCTTTCTGCATAAAAAGAGCATCATCAACCAGAACTTATAAGATTATTTAACTATAGGCAATAGGTAGGGAGAAAGGAAGTGGAAAGGATAGAAGGAATGAAATTGCAGTATGTTGCTTCTCCAAAAGTTGGTAGTTTCAACATTTGAATTCAAATTGTTTCACATCTATATTAGGATTTCCCAACAAAATGTGTATACAAAGAGAGAGAGCTTGCAATTTTATGGAATTGGCCATTGCAATTATGCAGACTGGTAAGGTCAGAATCTGCAGATTGGCCACCAGACTAAAGACCCAGGCAAGAGTCATGTTCCGTGTCTGTCTGCTGGCAGAATTCCTTCTTGCTTAGGGGAGATCAGGCTTTGTTGAGGCCTTCTGATGATTGGATGAGTCCCACCATGCAATGGAGAACAATTTTGCTTGACTCTACTGATTTAAATGTTAACTGTATTCAGAAAATATCTTCACAGAAACATCCAGAAAAATGTTTGATTAAATATCCAGGCACCATGGTTCACCCAAATTAACACAAAATTAACTGTCACAATAACCTTAAAACAAAGGAATAGTAAAGGAATAGGAAGCACATTCCTAAAATGTGCTAAAAAATAAGCCAAACTCAGTTTCATATGGATAACAAGGACTACTGCACCAGGGCTGATGGGAGGACTAATCTAAGCAACTGGGAACACCGTGTGAACTGTATCTCCTCAGGCTTAAATCTAAAGAACTTTCAATTAGGAAACAACTTCCCCCTCTGCCCTACCCCTTCCTGCCCCCGCCCATCCCCTTCCTGTTCTCCTTCTCCTTCTTCTTCCTGTGGGTCAGGAACTCTGAAACTATCTTCTGCATAGTCCAGGATTCAATGAGTAAGTAAATAAGGAACTACACTATGGATGCTGGAAGATGGGTTCTCCACTGTTGCAAAGGAGGTGTAAATCTGGGTAGGATGGATGATAGAATGGCCCCTGTACTACTGGCCTGGAATTGGAGTCACCATGAACGACAATTAGAGGTCTAGATAGAGATGATGGTGTGGGTAGGAATGTGGGCATCCATGTGTGCGATGAACCTCTGCACATGGTGTACGTCTGTTTCCAAAGCACTCTCCCTTGAGAAGACCTCGAAGCAATGACCTTGAGAAGTGCCAAAGCAAAGACCTTGTGAAGTGCCGAAGCAAAGCACAGCCAGCACCCAGATCTTGTTTCCAAGTGCAGTGAAAGACCCTCAGCTCTTTGAAGAAATGGCAGGTACCAGAACTGATGTAGGGCAAGTACAAGAAGAACAGAGGATGTCTTATTGTGGCAGGAAGTAAGGCAGTGCTCAAGGAATGAGCACAGCAGGTGAAGGGCTCAACGGGCTCCCAATGGCAAAATCTGGAATAATGTGAGCAACAAAATAAACAGTGATGGTAACAGAGCATAACCTATTGAATTTAACATAACCTCACAAGGCTACACAGATTTATTCATTTATAAAGATGTAAGCAAGCAAGGAACGGATAGAGACAGTTTTGTTTTTTTTTTCTGATTTTGTTTTATTTTTTCCCACAACTTTATTGGTACATTATAATTGTACATATTGATGGGATTTGTTGTTAACATATTTGTACATGCACACAATATAACAATATAATTGAGCCAATATCACTCCCCAGCACTTCCTCCCTCTCTCCCTGCCTCCCAACTCTTGGTCCCTTTCCTCTACTCATCTCTCTTTGAGTTTCAGGAGATCCACTCCCCTCCTTTCTTTTCCTTTTTCTTTCCATATGAAAGAAAACAACGCTTGACATTCTGAGTTTGACTTATTTTGCTTAACGTAATGGAGTCTAGTTCCATCCACTTTCCTGCAAATGATATAATTTCATTTTTCTTCATGACTGAATAAAATTCCATTGTGTATATATACTACATTTTCTTTATCCATTCATCCATTAATGACCACTCGGTGGTTTTGTAGTTTGGCTATTGTGAATTGTGCCACTGTATCACTGTAGTGTGATGATTTTAATTCTTCAGGGTAAATCCCAAGGAGTGGTATAGCTAGATCATATGTTGGTTCCATTTCTAGCCTTTTGAGGAACCTCCATAATGATTTCCATAGTGGTTGTACAAACTTACCATTCCCCCAACAGTGTAAAAGTGTTTTTCTCTCCACATCCTCTCTAGCATTTATTTTTATTTGTATTCTTGATGACTGCCATTCTGATTGGTGTGAGATAAAATTTCAGTGTAGTTTTGATTTGCACTTCCCTAATTGCTAAAGATATTGAACATTTTTTCATATATTTGTTGGTCATCTGTTTTTCTTCCTTTGGGAAGGGTCTGTTTAATTCATTTGCCCATTTATTAATTGGGTCATTTGATATTTTGGTGTAAAGTTTTTTGAGTTCTTTATATATTCTAGTTATTAATCCTCTATTGGAAAAGTAGCTAGCAAAGATTTTCCCCCATCTGTACGTTCTTCACATTCCTAATTGTTTCCTTTGCTGTGCTTTTTAATTTGATGGCATCCCATTTATTAACTCCTGATTTGATCATTTATTTATTAACTCTTTATTTAATGACTATCTCATTTATTAACTCTTGGCATTATTTCCTGAACTTTGGGCTATTCAAAAAGTCATTGCCTGTGTCTGTAAGCTAGAGTGTTGACCCCATTTACTTCTAGAAGTTGCATAGTTTCTAGTCTAATTCCTACATCTTTGATCCATTTTGAGTTTACTTTGGTGCAGGGTGAGAGATAAGGGTCTAGATTCATTCTTCTATATATGGATATCCAGTTTTCCCAGCACCATTTGTTAAAAAGGTGCCTTTTGCCCATTGTATGTTTTTGGCACCTTGAGACAAAGCTATTCTTATAGCAGAAAATAGTCAATCAATGTTGAAGGAATCTGGAATTAGAAAATCACCAGCTAGCTTGGAGAGTACCCAGAAAATCACCAAGCAAGAATTATCAATGGATACAAAACTAGTGGTGAAGATTTGAAGAGCAATCTCTAAAGTCTTAAAGTATCAATGACATACATAAACCATAAAAGATTAATATTTGGAGAATCTGAGAGGGTACATAGGATTTTTTTGTACTATTCTTACAACTTAACAATATAATAATAAAATAGCAATATAATTGGGCCAATATCACTCCCCAGCATTTCCTCCCTCCCTCCCTCCCTTCCTCCCAATCCTTGGTCTCTTTCCTCTACATTTATCTTAAAAGATTTATTTCTGTAATGGCTTTTCTATTTTTAAAAAATATTTCTTAGTTACTTTAAAAAAAAGAACCTATTGAAGTAGTTTTCATCTGGGATGAAATAATTGTCAAATTACTGAAAACTGTAACATTAGTTGATTTTTCTCTAATAATTAGCAATACTGTGTCTAACCACAAAGATTTTTTTGGGAGGGAGGGGGATAAGGAATCAGCTTTCATATCTTGGAAAAGAAAGTATGTTTAGTTTCATTGGAAATAAAAATAGAAGCCATAAATACTTCAGTTTAAAATTATATTTATATAGAAAATGATGTCGTAAAAGTTGCAAGTCTTAGAGTTAAATTAAACACCTAATTAAAATCAATATATATTCATTCATATTTATGGCTATTGAGCCAAGCAAAAGTATTATAAGATTTTTAAAATATAAATTAAAAATGGACAATTGCATCAAATATAAGCTACTATTACTCATTGGAAAACAATTTGAAATATGTTCTTTGCTTTTTAACTTTAATGAGAATACATCCTACTTTATCTCAGTCTCTATCAGTGTCTGACAAAAACCTTGACTTTATCTAATCTTTGAGAATATAACAAACAAACAGAATGAGTTTAAGGATGATGATGTTTATATTTTATGAGAACTTAAAAATGGTGTTGGTGGCTGGGCATGGTGATGCATGCCTGTAAGTCCAGCTATTCAGGAGGCTGAGGCAGGAGAATCACAAGTTCAAGGCCAGTCTCAGCAACTTAATGAGGTCCTGTTTAAAAGTAAAAAATAAAAAAAGGGCTGGGGACATAGCTCAGTGGTAAAGCATCCAAGTTCAATTCCCAGTACCACCCCTGAAATGGTGTTGATATTGAATAATTGAGATTTTACTTCCCTAAGGAGTATGCAACCTCCTAGTATATAACTTCTAGACAGAAGGGAATTTCATTTACTGAGATGTGACAGGCTGAGTTCGGAATCTGCCTGGCCTACACTAGCTGAGCACAAGTGATGTGCAGGTAGCATTCTAAGCACTGTGCATGGGTTAATTGAGCCATAACAACATCCCAATGAGGAGGCACCATCATAACCTTCTCTTTAAAGATAAGGAAAATTGGTTCAGAGAGGTTAAGGGACTAATCCAAGATCACAAAGCCAGAAAGTGATGAAACTGGGGTCCAAGCCCAGCCAGGGAGCCATCGGAGCCTGCATTCCTACACACTAACTATATCACCCTTCTCCTTCCCCAAACTAAGATGATGCCTTTAAAAAGGGTCAATATCTGTCACAAAAAAAACCTAAATTTTTAAATGTGTGAATTCTACTTATCATCACTTCCGAGGAACAAACTATGAGAATTTCCTGTAGGTACTTTCACACTTCAGCTGGGTGTTCAGGAATTCACCAAGAATTATCTGTATCTCCTCCAGAGGAGTATAAATAAAGGGATTCAACTGAAGTTCAGGGAACTTGTACTGACAAGGGAAGATAGTCAGCCATTTTTAGGTAAACAAAAGGCTGGTGAAGAGAGTAAAAGAACAAGTATTTTCACCAAAAGCAGAAAATAAAATGGGCTCCCATTTTATCAAAATGCTGGGCTGGTCTTTAAGGATGTCTCATGGTTCTTGCAGTCTTTGTGACGTGACTTATACAGACTGGTGATTCTACAAAGGCCAGAGGAACACGGGGTGGATTAGGGTGTCGTGGGCATTTCTTTCATCTTAGACTCAAACTTGGAATTAGAAGCAATAATCATGAGAAATGAAAAACTATTTGCCCAACATCTGCTCTGCTCAGCTCCAAATCTCCATTTGGGTTGACTGTTCCTTTCACTGGCTCATCATGTGACAGTAATTCTCTGAGTACATACCATGTGCCAGGCAGGGTTCCAGGCTTAGGACCAGGGCTGCATTGTTACTTCCAGGTCCCAGGCCACTTGTGCCTTCTTGGTCCCTTTTCTCCATAGAAACATTAAAATTGGATTTTATGACTACATTGACATAAAGACAACTGAGTCCAGGCTGGATTACTACGTATATTCATCATTAGTATTTTTTTCCCTGCTGCTTTTAAAAGAAATGGAAATTAAGCCATTTCTGAGGGCCCTTTAAAGTACCATGATGCACATAGTTCATTGGGAAGGATAAATATTAATTCAGGCATTTGTACATCAGTAAAGAGGATAATTTGGGTTTGTGCTAAATACTAAGTAGATCAGGGTAATATGGCTCAGGGTCAAGATTAGAAGGATGGAAAGCAGTGTGGAGATTCCTCAGAAAACTTGGAATGGACCCACCATTTGACCCAGTTGTCCCACTTCTCAGTTTATATCCAAAGGACTTAAAATCAGCATACTACAGTGACACAGCCACATCAACGTTCATAGCAGCTCAATTCACAATAACTAGATTGTGGAACCAACCTACAAACCTTTCAATTGATGAATGAATAAAGAAACTGTGGTATATATACACAATGGGATACTACTCAGCCATAAAGAAATATAAAACTGTGTCATTTGTAGGTAAATGGATGGAGTTGGAGAATATCATGCTAAGTGAAATAAGCCAATCCCAAAAAAACAAAGGCCGAATGTTATCTCTGATAAGTGGATGATGATACATAATGGCAGGGTGGGGGAGAGTGGCGGGGTGGGGAAGAGAAGAATGCAGGAACTTTGGATTGTGTAGAGGGAAATGGGGCAGGTGGGGGAAGGAAAAGTAGTGGACTGAGACAGACATCATTACTCTATGTATATGTAAGATTACATGAATGGTATGAATCTGCGTCATGCACAACCATAGAAATGAAAAGTTGTACCCCATTTGTGTACAATGAATCGAAATGCAGTCTGTAAAAATAAAAATAATTAATTAAAAAGATTAGAGGGAGGTAACTGAGGCTCCTGGGGTAGAAAATTTAGGGAACTGAGGCCACAGAATATAACCCTGCCCTTGCAAGACGTGAGAGCGTGAGCCTTCTTACCTTTTACACCATTCAATTAAGCCAGAGCATGGCTGAGGGCGAGCGAGATTCCATTTAAATTAGAACTGAAATGAGGAATTCAAGATTAAAAAGACTTCAGGCAGCTGGAGATCTGCAGGCAGCCCATCTACCACTGAGTGTGCTATTGGCTTCCAGAATGATAAAGGTACCAATGGAAATTATGTCTTCTAAAATGGCATAGTTAGAATGTCTCTTCCACATTGGGAACATGAGATGTTTGCAGCTCCCTCTTCTCTATCAGAATTATATCATTCAACAGAGTATTCTGGAACAGCATCCCCGCCCCCCGACATCCCCAGGCCTGAACATGCTGGGGGCACAGGCATTTATAAAGTAATGAGTAACCTGCTAGCATTTCCACATTTCATCAGTATCTTTATTAAATAGAAGTCTATTAGATAGAAGTCTAGCAAGTCATAAAAATGTAATTTATTAGGCATTTTTAATTAATTGATCATCTGGCATTATAGCAAATTCAGATGCCAAAAATAAACAAAATGGTTTAGCACAGCAAAAAGAAACTACAGGTCACTCATGCATAGTACTTGGAAACCACAGATATTTAAAGTGCTGAAGTTTGAAATTGTATATCCACAGTGAGGAAACTACAGTTAGAACCCAAAGCAGCCTGGCTTCAATAGTTTTGAGCAGTTGGGTGTTCAGGCTGGGCCAGATAATCAATGATAAGAATAGACCATTCAAATGGAATAAATGGGGTCAATTCAATTCACTGACACAGGAGAGGGGAAATTGAGAAGGCAGTGACATCCTTTTATCAATAATTTAATTTTTTCTTATACAGCGAGCAGCTAGGTCACATTATGGGAAAGCAGCAGATAATAAAAATGACTGCTGAGAAGCTTCAAGTTGAAGAGTGTGGCTAGGGTGCTGTAGAAGGACAAATGTCTGTTGGCACCAACAAAGGCTGGAGTTAAGTCCTTGCTCTTCACTAGGGTTGACCATGCTCCTGACCTTGGTTTCCTTTTCTTTAAAACTGGGGCACATCCTCAGTATATCCAGGACTGGACTCCCACTGTGTCACCACTGCCCTTGACCACACTGCTATCCTTCCTCACCTGGGTTACTCTACAGCCTCTTCAGTGGCCTCCCTGTGTGCAAACTTACCTCTGAGACTATGGACGGCAGAGCTGCCTGAGTGACCTACTGACAGGCAAGTCTGATCAAGTCTCTCCTGTACCAAGGCCTGCCAGTGGCGCCCCTTCCACTCTTGGGAAAAGCCTGCATCTCTGTAATGTGTCACCAGGTCTGGCATGATGCAACCACCACTGAGCTCCCTTCCACCTTTTCTGCTAAAAACACTCCCTGTCATTCAGTCCACTGTGCCACTCTGGGTGTCCTTGCTCTTCCCAGACACATCAAGCTCACTGTGATCTCGGAGTCCTTGTTCTACCTTTTTTCTCACCTGGGCCTTCTTTCCTTGATTTCAATATGGCTCTCAGCCTCACCTCCTTTTCATGCTTTGTACATGGACCACTCTGATTGCTCAGTTTTATTTGACAAGTTACCTTCTGACCACCCCACCACCTGTATTTTCTTTCTCCAGAATCTTGCTTTTTCTTTTCTGCATAGCACATATTACTTTCTAGCATGCTGTATAATTTATCTATTTATTGAGTTCATTGTTTACTGTCTGTCTCCATCTGCAAGAATGAGCTCCAGAAGAGCAGCAATTCTTGGCTTTGTTC
>JAJEJO010036354.1:0-11289 GCA_020662805.1 Glaucomys volans
CTGCTCTTTAGAAATCCAGGTCTTTGTGGATATACTGTCTTTGAATCACAGCTGCTTGCTGAATACTCTATTTGTAATGTTCTTCCAATTAAATCTGATAATTCTCCAACAATCTTGTTTTCAGTTGAATGAACAGAGGAGGGAATGTTTGATACTCTTGAGATTTGGCTTTATTTCAAGTGGATCTTTGAAGTAGAGGACTGCATGTTCTGATAACCTGACTATGCAACACATTTGTATACAAGCCACCACAAGGCAGAGCCAAATATTTTCTATCAAATTCTGTAGATAGCTTCTGAGAACAAAGCAGCTAGCATCTTTTGTGCAGTTCAAATGACATTATCCAGGGAGTAATGAGAAGAGAATGATTTAACCATGTCACTTTAAGGAAGAATAATTTTGTAGCTACTCAATAAGCAGACAATTTTCTGAGAGAATTTTGGAGTTGTGTGGTAGTAGGACAAGAATGCCTTCGTAGGAATCATTATATGCTTTGATCTTTGGGACCAAGAGAAAATGTTGGAATCTTTCACATCTGAAAACCAAGGCCTTTCAATCCCAATCTGCTAACATCTGTCTCATTAGTTTCATGTTTTTCAGGCTTTTTCTTGAGTAAATGCTAAGCAGTGGCAACAAATGCATAACCCAATGGAGATGTTACATCTTGATTTCAACTAACATAGTGGGGTGCTTGGAAAGATGGATTTCCTGGGCTAAGTCACTTTTCTAAGTCAGAGAATGTCTCAGCAACTTCATGGAGCACAGTCATTAAATATGTATAGAGATGGGAAGACGTGATGGCTCCCAGGATCAACAAAACCTTATTCTCAAATAAAATAAATGCCCATTCTGTTTCAAACATCCAGTAGCTGTGTGTGGAATAATTCCTCTGAACATTCTTTTTAGTGTGAGTATTTGCTGAAAGTCCTGTCCATTGAACTGTCAGTCTGTCATTTCTCCACAAAGTGTGGATACTGTTGTCTTGATCCCTACTCAAGAAATATGTAACTATTTTCCCAGTGCTTCTGGGCTGTGAGAGCAAGGCAAAGTAGAGTCACAGTCTTCAACGTGAACGGCACGGTACTCCAGAGATTTGGAGTGTGTGGAGTTTTCTGTCACTTTCAGGAGATTGCAGTTTCCTTCTCTCCCCTAGGGTGGTTGCTAGGCCTTGGGAGACTTGGATTTCCAAAATAACTTGTCTGTCATCCTATATCCGCTGGAAATACCTCCTGCAGTTACAGAAAGTACATATGACAGAACAATAGTGTCATGGTTGCCATAACTAATGTAATCTCTTCATGTTCTATCCACTGCAGAGGGGCCTTCAAGGAAAGGTCTTTTCTACCTGTGCTTGGAAGAGGGAGAACGAAGAGACTTGTTCCAGGTGTCATTTGTGATCACAGTAATGTGATCCTGACCTCTTACCCAAGGAGAGGAGAAATCAGACTGTTTGGTGGGTGGGGATCCTTTGGGTGGAAGACATCTGATTCCATCCAATATAAGGGACCCTGCTGAAGCATGATTGGCTTTCAAACTCTCCATGTCTCTGAGGGGACTGTGTGATCAATTGGACACAGCAGGAATCATGAATTCCTGGGAATGTGACCAACCTGCAACAGTTTCCCAACAGTTGTAGTTTTCCAGGGAGAGTTGTGGTGGGTACCAGGATGCTTGAGTCAGCATGGCTAGAAGAAGCATTAGGGGCGTGGTTCTGGGAGGACATTCCTACTGATTTGCACTCAACCAGCTCATTGCTGGGAGGAGAAACAGGCCTAAGGCCATGGCATAACCTCACAATGATTGCTGATGACATTTCAGAGCAGAGGAATTTGCTGGGCAACTTGGTGGCTTAGGGAATTTTGTACTGTAAAATGTCACACTAACTATGCTGTGATGCCACACCTTTCCAGGAATGCCCCAACAGGAGAGAGCTGGAATCTGGGATTTATGACTTGACAGAAGTGGAGAACAACTGCTGAGCTCTCCAATGTTGAGTGGAGGGAAATAATCACTAATCAATTAGGACAGGCCTACCAAGCTGCTGCCATTGACAAGAGATACTCTATGCTCTCTGCAATGGTCAGGCCCCCCATTCTGTGCTGTTCCCTTACTGATAATGTGCAATCAGAAATTGTCTTGCTAGGAATTTCCAAAGGAACGTCAATCACCCTTTGAAGCAGAAGCACCTTCAAAATGTATCTTCACTTAAGGTGTAATTCTTGGGAACTGCCTATCTCCTGTCTGAGACAAGGATCTCTGGCACATTTCCAAGGACTTCTTAAACAGCAGCTCATAGATGCAGACTGGAGGACTGTGGCACAGAACCTGAAACAAGGATCCTCCAAGAATGTGAAACTGAGGGATGAAACAAGTGCCTGATGAGGACATGAGAATTGACCTTGATTGAGAAAGGGAAACCAGGATATACATAAGCCCTCTGGTTCCTAAGTGATATCATCAGAGTCTATTCATGTATTTAGAGCCAATGCATGCAAGCCTACGAAAAATGATGTGTCTAAAATTGAAAATCACAGAAACTGTGTAAATAAAAGTCCACATGTAACTGTGTTTTGTCTACATCACTCTGTATTCATGTTGATATTGTGGTTGTTTTGGGAAATGTCGATTGTAGAGGTCAACCTCTTTTGCAGAGAGACTGGAGTGAATCCCAGAAAGCTCCACCTTTAGAAACCCTGAGGCAGAATGTATTTTGAATGCCATTACATGCTGAGAGGCAAGAATGAATTCACAGTATGTGGTAAACTGAGCTTCCCAATGTACAAATGGAAAAGAATCCATTTTAGACACTGGTGAGTATTTTCATCTTGTAGAAATTGCTCATTCAATGTACTTGTTGGCCTATTAATAAGACTGTGATAACTTCTGCATTCAAGAGTGTTATGTCATCACCAGGAGTACTGATATTCAGATATACAGGTCTCTGTGGAAATATTTCTGACTGGAAAAACAGCAACTTGCTGAACACTCTGTTTATAATGTGCTTCCAATTAAATCTGAAAATTCTCCAACCATCTTGGGTTCAATTGATTGAACAGAGGATGAAATATTGAGACTCTTGAGATTTGGCTTGATCTGAAGAGGCTCTTTGAGGTAGGTGACTGCACATTTTGAAACCCTGACGATGTAGCATAATTTGTATCATTGTCACCCCAAAGCAAAGCCAAATTAATTATATCAAATTCTTTACATGGAGGATTCAAGATGGTGGGCTAGAGGAAGTCTGCATTCCTACTTGCTCCATGGATTCCTACTTGCTCGGGATTCAAACAGCAGGAATATGGCTCTCAAGGAGATTTTATATTCAAATCACATATAAGGGGACCCCAGTCACCGCTCTGGAACCAACTCTGCTGGGCTGGGCTCATCCCAGCCACGGGCAGCTACCACCCGGGAGCGCCGGACCCTGCAGCTAGCAAGTGAGTGCAGGTCCACAGCAGTGGCTTTAGAGTTACTGGCTGGGCTCCGCACAGGCCAGCAACCTCCTAGGCGGAGACTGACCATCTCAGGCTGCCTGGGGCCTCCCGCGGCTTCTGGAGAGGTCTGGCCAGGATCCTCGGGGATTGCTGACTCCGGCAGGGAGTTTGGACACCTCGGCACCATTTTGCAGCTTCCCTGGTGGAGAGGGCCCTTCTCCGGCTGCCTGGGTCCTCGCCCCACCTTCTGGAGAGGTCTGGCCGGGAGCCTCAGGGATGGCTGACACTGGCGGTGAGTTTGGACCCCTCGGCACCATTTTGCAGCTTCCCTGGCAGAGAGAGTCCTTCTCCAGCTGCCAGGGGATCCAGAGCTGCAGCCAGTCTTCCAAGCCCTTGCACCGCGGCTCCTGGAAAGGTCTGGCTGGGAGAGGCGGGGGTCGCTGACTCCAGCGAGGAGCTTAGGGCTTTTGGTGCCAGCTTACAGTGTCCCCAGGAGAGAGTAACCACCTGCCACCACCTGAAACCCCAGCGAGGAGTTAAGGCCAGCCTGGGATCTCAAGCCCAGTGTCTCCATCACTGAGCACAGTTCTGTGACACCACCCCAACTTGGTCTATGCCCAGGTCCACACCCTGGCCCAGATTCTACTACCTTGCTGTATCTTATTGTCTATCAACAATAGGCTGCCTCTGCACAGAAGTATTGATCATTCCCAACCTGGAGGTAGTGGGACAGCACCTTCTTGGGTCACCGCTTGATCAAGCACCTCTCAAGCAACAGGTGAGTTACTGGAAATCTGCAGGAACACTTTAAGTCTTCACAGGGAAATTGTAATCCCTCGGATTCCCACTACTAGAGGGGAAGATACACGAGCAGCATGAGAAAACATGGGAAGAAAGTGTCCGAATCAAACCCAGATGATATATCAAGAGAACCCAAAGACAGCAAGGTAGAAGAAATGACAGAAAGGGAATTCAGAATGTTCATAATTAAAATGATCCGAGAAGAGAATGATGTGACGAGAGAGCAGTTTCAGGCTATGAATAATCAGCTAATAGAGCAATTGCAGGAAGCAAAATATCACTTCAATAAAGAGATAGAAATTCTGAGGAAAAAACAAACAGAAACCCTTGAAGGAAACAAGGAAATGAAGGAAACAATAAACCAAGTTAAAAACTCAATAGAAAGCATAATTAACAGAATAGATCACTTGGAAGACAGAACCTCAGACAATGGAGACAAAATATTTAATCTTGAAAACAAAGTCGAACAAACAGAGAAGATGGCTAGGAATCATGAAGGAAACCTCCAAGAAATACGGGACATCATGAAAAGACAAAATTTAAGAGTAATTGGCATTGAGGAAGGCACAGAGATACAAACCAAGGGTAAGAATAATCTATTCAAGGAAATATTATCAGAATATTTCCCTAATATGATGGATGAGATGGAAAATCAATTACAAGAGGCTTACAGGACACAAAATGCACAGAATTACAAGAGATCCACACCAAGGCACATTATAATGAAAATACCTAACATACAAAACAAAGATAGAATTTTAAAGGTGGCGCGAGAAAAGCAGCAGATACCTATAGGGGAAAACGAATACGGATATCAGCAGATTTCTCAGCCCAGACCCTAAAAGCAAGAAGGGCCTGGAACAACATATTTCAAGCTCTGAAAAAAAATGGATGCCAACCAAGAATCTTATACCCAGCAAAACTTACCTTCAGATTTGAGGATGAAATAAAATCCTTCCATGATAAACAAAGGTTAAAGAATTCACAAAGAGAAAGCCTGCCCTACAGAACATTCTCAACAAAGTATTCGAAGAGGAAGAAATGAAAAATAACAATCTCAGTCATCATGGGGAGGAACTACCCTAAAGAAAGAGTCCATCAAAGGAGAAACAAAGTTAAGCTAAAAACCCTAAAAAAGCTAAAATGACAGGAAATACAAGTCATATCTCAATAATAACCCTGAATTTAAATGGCCTAAACTCATCAATCAAAAGACATAGACTGGCAGACTGGATTAAAAAGAAAGACCCAACAATATGCTGCCTTCAAGAGACTCATCTCATAGAAAAACATGCCCAGAAACTAAAGGTGAAAGGTTGGGAAAAAGCATACCATGCACATGGACTGAGTAAAAAAGCTGGGATTTCCATTCTCATTTCAGATAAAGCAGACTTCAAACCAAAGTTAGTCAGAAGGGATAAAGAAGGATATTTCATACTGCTTAAAGGAAGCATAAATCAACAAGACATAACAATCATAAATATTTATGCACCAAACAATGTTGTATACATGTACGTCAATCAGAACCTTCTCAATTTCAGGAATCAAATAGACCAAAACACAATAATACTGGGAGACTTTAACACTCCTCTCTAACCGTTGGACAGATCTTCCAAACGAAAATTGAACAAAGAAACTATAGGATTCAATGACACAATCGCTAATTTGGACTTAACGGACAAATATAGAATATTCCATCCATCAAATAGCGAATACACTGTCTTCTCAGCAGCTCATGGGTCCTTCTCTAAAATAGACCATATGTTATGCCACAAAGCTACTCTTAACAAATACAAAAACATAGAGATACTACTTGTTTACTATCAGATCATAATGGAATGAAATTAGATATCAATGATAAAGTTAGAAACAGAAACTACTCCAAGACCTGGAGATTAAATAATATGCTATTGATTGATACATGGATAACAAAAGACATTAGTGTGGAAATTAAAAGATTCTTAGAGGACAATGAGAATAAACATACAACATATCGAAATCTCTGGGATATTATGAAAGCAGTGCTAAGAGCAAAATTCATTGCATGGTGTGCATTTAATAAAAGAATGAAAAGTCAACAAATCAATGACCTGACATTACAGCACAAAGCGCTAGAAAAAGAGGAACAGATCATCACCAAAAGTAGTAGGAGACAGAAAATAATCAAAATCAGAGCTGAAATCAATGAAACTGAAAAAAACCAAACAATTCAAAATATTGAGAGAACAAAAAGTTGGTTCTTTGAAAAAATAAACAAAATTGATATACCCTTAGTCACGCTAATGAAGAGAAGGAGAGAGAAACTCCAAATTACTAAAATTCGTGATGGGAATGGAAATATTACAACAGACACTATTGAAATACAAAACATAATAAGAAGCTACTTTGAAAATTTATACTCCAACAAAATAGAAAACCTGGAAGGCATCAACACGTTCCTAGAGGCATATGAGCCACCCAAACTGAATCTGGAGGACATACACAACTTACATAGATCAATTTCAAGCAATGAAATAGAGGAAGTCATCAAAAGCCTACCAGTAAAGAAAAGTCCGGGACAAGATGGATTCACAGCTGTGTTCTACAAGAACTTCAAAGAAGAGCTCATTCCAATACTCCTCAAAGTATTTCACGAAATAGAGGAGGGGGGAACCCTTCCAAACTCATTCTGTGAAGCTAATATCACCCTGATACCAAAACCAGAGAAGGACACATCAAGAAAAAAAATTTCAGATCCATATCTCTAATGAACATAGATGCAAAAATTCTTAACACAATTTAAGTGAATCGCATACAAAAGCATATTAAAATATAGTGCACCATGATCAAGTGGGTTTCATCCCGGAATGCAAGGTTGGTTCAACATCTGGAAATCAATAAATGTAAGTCACCACATCAACAGACTTAAAGTCAAGAACCACATGATTATTTCAATAGATGAAGGGAAAGCATTTGATAAAATACAGCACCCCTTCATGCTCAAAACACTAAAAAAAATAGGGATAGTGGGGACATTCCTTAACATTGTAAAGGCTATTTATGCTAAGCCCACAGCGAACATCATTCTAAATGGAGAAAAATTGAAAGCATTCCCCTTGAGAACTGGAACAAGGCAGGGATGCCCTCTTTCGCCACTACTATTCAACATTGTTCTTGAAACTCTAGCCAGAGCAATTAGACAGACCAAAGAAATTAGAGGAATACGAATAGGAAAAGAAGATATCAAACTATTCCTATTTGCTGATGACATGATTCTCTATTAAGAAGATCCTAAGAATTCCACCAGAAATCTTCTGGAACTCATAAATGAATTCAGTAAAGTAGCAGGATATAAAATTAATGTTCATAAATTCAATGCATTTTTTTTTCATAAGTGTTCCATCCTCTGAGAGAGAAATTAGGAAAACTACCCCATTCACATTAACCTCAGAAAAAATAAAATACTTGGGAATCAATCTAACAAAAGAAGTGAAAGACCTCTACACTGAGAACTACAGAACACTAAAGAAAGAAGTTAAAGAGCATCTGAGAACATGGAAATATCTCCCATGTTCTTGAATAGGCAGAATTAATATTGTCAAAATGGCCGTACTTCCAACAATGCTATACAAATTCAATGCAATTCCAATTAAAATCCCAATGACGGACCTCATAGAAATAGAGCAAGCAATCATGAAATTCATTTGGAGGAATAGGAGACCCAGAATTGCTAAAGCAATCCTTAGCAAGAAGAGCGCAGCAGGGGATTTCACAATACCAGACCTTCAAATATACTACAGAGCAATAGTAACAAAAACAGCATGGTATTGGTACCAAAATAGACAGGTAGATCAATGGTACAGAGTAGAGTACACAGAGACAAACCCACATAAATACAGATATCTCATACTTGACAAAGGAGGCAAAAGCATGCCATGGAGAAAAGACAGCCTTTTCAACAAATGGTGTTGAGAAAACTGGAAATCCATATGCAGCAAAATGAAACTAAACCCATATATCTCACCCTGTACAAACTCAACTCAAAGTGGATCAAGGACCTAGAAATCAGACCAGAGACCCTGCACCTAATAGAAGAGAAAATAGGTCCAAATCTTCATCATGTTGGCCTAGGACCAGATTTCCTTAACATGACTCCCACAGCGCAAGGAATAAAACACGAATCAATGATTGGGATAGAGTAAAACTAAAAAGCTTTTTTCTCAGCAAAGGAAACAATCAGCAATGTTAAGAGAGAGCCTTCAGAATGGGAGAAAATCTTTGCCACACACAATTCAGATAGAGCACTAATCTCCAGAATTTACCAAGCATTCAAAAACCTTTATGCCAAGATAATTACACTTGGGTTATTACACTACTACTACGTGGGTTATTACACTAATAACCCAATCAATAAATGGGCCAAGGACATGAACAGACACTTTACAGAGGAAGATCTTCAAGCAATCAACAGATTTATGAAAAAAATGTTCAACATTACTCATTATAAGAGAAATGCAAATCAAAACCACCTTAAGATTTCATCTTACCCCAATTAGAATGTCTTTTATTAAGAACACAGGCAACAACAGTTGTTCGTGAGGATGTGGGTAAAAGGGTACACTCATACATTGTTGGTCGGAGTGCAAGTTGGTGCAACCACTCTGTAAAGTACTGTGGAGATTCCTTAATATACTTGGAATGGATCCACCATTTGACCCTGCTATCCCACTCCTTGGCCTATACCCAAAGGTCTTAAAATCAGATTGGTACAGTGATGCAGTCACATCAATGTTCATAGCTGCTCAATTCACAATAGCTAGATTGTGGAATCAACCTAGATGCCCTTCAGTAGATGAATGGATAAAGAAACTCTGGTACATATACACAATGGAATATTCCTCAGCCATAAAGAAGAATAAAATTATGGCATTTGTAGGTAAATGGATGATGTTGGAGACTGTTACGCTAAGTGAGATCAGCCAATCCCAAAAATCCAAAGGCTGAATGGTCTCTGATAAATGAATGATGATGCATAATGCGGGGGCGAAAGTTGGTAAGAATGGAGGAAGGATAGATAGCATAGAGGGACGGGAGTTGTGGGGGCAGGGTGGGGGGTAAAAATAATAACAGAATGTGTGACAGATACCTTTGCCCTGTGTACATGCATGAACGCACAGATGGTGTGACTCTACTTTGTGTACAACCAGTGAAACAATAGTTGTACTCCATTTGTGTTCAATGAATCAATAAGTAAATAAAAATAAAAAGAATAAATAAAATGCAATTTCCTTTTTCGATGAGAAAAAAAAGTTCTTTACATTGCTTTCAAGAACTACCAGGCTGGTATCTTTGCTGCAGGCCAAATCAAATTATCTAGGGAGTAATGATGAGAGAAAATCTACCCCTGTTGCTTCACGAAACAAATATGTTGTAGCTCCTAAATGAGCAAAACATTACCTGAGAGCATCTTGGAGTGGTGTGGTAGTAGGATTAGATTTCATTTGTAGGAAAGATCGTATCAGTAGATCTTTGGGATCAATAGAAAATAATGGAATCTTTCACATCTGAGCACAAAGCCCTTACACTCCCAACTGCTCACACCTGACTCATTCTTTTCATGCCTCCCAGACTTTCCTTGAGGAAGTGCTAAGCAGTGGGACCAAATGCATTTCCCAATGGAGGTGTTAAATGTTGGCTTCACCTCATGTTTTCAGGTGCTTGGAAAGGGTAGATTTCCAGGACCAAGTCTCTTTCTCTAAGTAGGTGAATGTCTCAACAATTTCATGGGTTACAGTTTGTAATTATGTTTAGAGAATGGGGAGACATGGTTTCTTCCAGGATCTATGAACCCATGAATAATGTTTTCTTGGAGAAAAAATAATCCCGATTCAGATTTAAAAGTCCAGTAGCTATGTGGGCAGTAATTACTCTCAACTTTCATTTTAGTGTGATTAGTTGCTTAAAGACAGACCATTGAACTCTCAGACTGTGGTTTCTCCACAGTCTTGTCTTACTAGTGTGTATTACACTCAAGAATAGCCTAATTGTTTCCCTGTGCTCCTGGGACATGAGAGCATGTAAGTGTAGAGCTAGAACATGAAGAGTGGAAAGGACTGGCGGGCCTGAGTTTCGTTTGGAAGTCATGGGATTTTCTGGCTCATTCAATAGAATGCAGGATTGTTCTCTCCCCTGGGCTTGTTGCGAGGCATGGGCAACTTGACTTTCCATGAATATCTTGACTGTCATTCTAGCTCCACTGTGCATACCTCCTGCAGTCACAGAAAGGACATATGACAGCACAATGGTGTCATGGTAGCCATAGCAATGTAAAACTCTTCATGTTGTATATACTGCAGAGGAATCTTCAAGATAAGGTATTTTCTAGCTGTGCTTGGAAGAGGTACGAGGAAGCATGGGAATTCCAGGGGTCTTTTTATGGCCAGAAATGAGGTCCTAACCTCTTAGTCCTGGAGAAGAGGAATCAGACTACGTTGTGGGCGGTGATCCTCTGGGTTGAAGACCTCTTACTCCATACAAGATAATGGACCCTGCTGAAGCAAGATTGGCTGCCAAACCATCCATATCTGTGATTGGACCTTGAGCTCACTTGGACGAAGCAGGAATCATTATTTCTTGGGAATAGGGACCCACCTGCAAGCAATAATTCCCCAATAGGTGTCGAGGACCAGAGCAGATGTGGGGGTGCCCAAGGATGCCTGAGTCACAAACCCTAGCACAAACTTCAGGGGCATGGATGTGTAAACACTTGCATTAATCTGCACTCACCCGGTATATGCCTGGGTGGAGAAACAGGCCTATGGCCATAGCAGCAACCCACAATGATCCCTAAAGTTATTTCTTAGCAGAGGGGCATGCTGGGCAGCTTGGTGGCTTAGGTGAATTTTGAACTGCAAAATGTCACACCAGCTATGCTGTGATGTCACACCTTTACAGGAGTGCCTCAACAGGAGACAGCTATAATATGGGATTTAAGAGTTGATAGAAGAGGTGCTGAGGTCCTCATTGTAGAGAGGAGGGAACTAATCAGTAATCAATTAGATCAGGGGGTAGGAAG